>OZ007527.1:9569699-9742304 GCA_963931895.1 Eupithecia pulchellata | reverse complement strand
GGCGGCGAACGCGCGGCGGTAGGCGGCCGCGTGCGCACCCGCCGCCCCGCCGGCCAGCACCAGCTGCGTCGGCGCAGGGACCGGGTAGGGAGCGTAGCGCACGCCGACGCCGGCGCCGCTCACCACGCCGCTACCTAGTAACTCACCGTACGCACCGCGACCGGCGGCTCTCGTCTTCGCCAGATTCGCTGGGAGCATTACTTCTTTCGGTTGTGCCTTTTTGCATTCCACCTGTAACAAAAATAATATCGATAACAATAACGGTTAGATCTACAAACTAATAGCGCATACCTATACATGAAACCGATAACTATCCAATCCTCGAAAATTATCGAGTTGCAAATGTTTTAAATGGACTCATATCACATACTTTCGTAAAAAATTATCAAGTATACGTTCAATCTATTATATTTCAAGCTTTAATAACAAAAATCAGTTATGTCTCTCAAGCTTGTGATTTGAAATGAAGGAAGAAAGGAGGCGACAAAACCGGTCGACAATCCTATACTTCACGGTTCGAAACACAAATTGAATTTTAATTTGCTTTGCCGAGTCAAGGAGCTTATCGTCAAATACTTATTTTACAACTCAATTTCCACGATGCTAAAATCATTTACAACCATAAAAGTTTTATTTCCTATCTCTGAGTTATTATAAAGTCACGTCGTGGAACCTGTTGAGTTCTACACCCGTAAAGTTTAATTTCCTTTAATACGAGTATATCAGGAAACCGCGGAATAAAACCATCTTTACAACTAATCTTGATACCTCACCACAGAGTGGCGGCGAAAATTAATGTACCTCATAATTAAACTCTACGTTTAATCGATCCATTAAGTAATTTTAACGAACAGTGTGGCTCACTCCGTCCTGTATCTCACCTCGCCGTGGTCGGGAGGAGGCGAGTATAAATTACCCAATCTACGCTAACCAAACCTCCACCAATAGAATTTTCGAGAGCCAACATTACGTAAAAGTACATAGTAACAAATTAAAGCCACAAAATAGATCACTCCTGTTTTATAATCCGAACATAAATGTTGTACGTATTAATTTGTTTCGTAAGAAAACTTCCCTGTCCCATTTTTCATCGTGGTGCATAATCGCGCGTCGGAAAGAGCGGGGAGAGGGGGGTACATAAAGTCCGCGTGCACATTTGTCACGCGGACGTCACAAGCCGACAAATGAAGGCTTTGCCACGGTGCTCGCGCACTTTGTGCACTTTGCACAACTTTCTGCGTTGACATGAAACTACGTGCTTTTGCATTAACGCGGGGAAGTGAGTGAGCGAGGCTTTACTGCGCTGAGTGTCTCTCCCCCAAGTTTTATGCCTAGATAACTAAGGTTGCATAATCAACATGTAATATAAAAGTTTGAAGCTACGATTCTTATAGCTTTGAGCATTTATTAGAGCTCGAAGGAAAATACGTCGCGCCAGAGCCAAATGAGAGAATAATAGTTTTGAGAACTTGACTACTACGAAACTTGAACTGAGACCATATGAACTAAACGATTTTCTATACTAAGCTGTCCACATAAAAAGTGAGAGCTGCTATTTGTCAGTAGCGACAAAGCTTTACAAATGAAAGGGCGCGTATTCCAGTCGAAGCGCGGCTTCGCGGCCTCCCTCCATTTGTCCCGCTACACGCAACGAAGGGGACATTCAGGATAATGCCAGAGCACTTCAATCACCAAAAATGAGGATCAATACCATAGAAAAGCCAGCTACATTAGCCCTACTCAAGAGCGAAAATTTAATCAAATAGACCGACACAAAATGTTGTAAATCAACGTACAATATGGACGGCTATGAAGAAAATTCACGGAGGGGATTCGACGTTAATTGATGTCGCGTCGCTGGCGAGCGGGAAACAAAAGCTCACAAGCAATTCACATCGGAGTTCGCAATTCCGATCGAGTCGAGATCTCGACGTAGTTTAATGACACGAAAAATAACAAAGGTAAATTGTATTTAGCCGAGCTCTAGGCGCGCCCGATATATTGATCCCATCGGGTATTCGCACCGAGGTAAAGATGTAGGTTCAATCGAGCGAATTTAAGATCTACTCGACTGCGCCCGGTTTAATGCCGCCCCAACCTAGCCTAGCTCACCTCCTTCTAATCCCGCCGATGTATGGAAAATTTAATTGTTTCGCGAGAAAACACCGAGTTTACGCACCATCGCCTCAGCTCTACTCTACCGGGTAGACGAAATTTAATATGAACTTGAAAGGAACCATTAAATTTACGCTCGATTGGTTTTAAGTGAAACCCTTCATTGGTGAAATACTAACGTCAATAAGCTGAAATTTTAACAAGATTTATTTTTCGAGGCGCTTCCGGCGATGTGGCTAAACGGACTCGACGTTTAACTTCAAGATATTAATTACCATCCTTGGATAATACTGAAATCTGAAATTCAATGTTGTCTGCGTACGCTGTGCGTTCCTTATGATTAATAGCTGACTTGAGACCATAGGGACCGTCGAAACAAAGACAAAATTAGCCTATGGCGCTCTAAAACAATACATTACAAAAGGTATTTATGTTTTGTGTCGCCTGCGTGAATTTATATTATGTTGCGACACTTTTGCCCTACCGGAACAATATGTAAAGATTCCAAGTAGCGTTAAACTTCACCGTGGACATTATTCCGGATTCCTCTCACGCTTGAAAGTACAAAATAAAACAAGTTTCTTATAGACGCGCTCACCGGACCGAAACTCGCATGTGTGTTGACGTTAACTGCATTTTATAAGATTTTGCGTTTGTTTCCTTGTACTGCTATTTCTGTTTCCTTTGAAATACTTGTGGCAGACTTCGGGCAGACGGCCAAATAGACAACTTTATAAAAGGATAAAATATCGCTGCTGTTTCTAAACGAATACCTCTATTGATGTCATGAACAAATGACATTCTTATTCCAAAGTTTAAATCCTAAATGTTACATATTTGTAAGCAGTTTTTCAAGTGTTATTATTATTATATTATTATATATTATAGCATGATTTGTATCTTTTTTACATGTTTGCTATAAAAAAATCTAAATTTCTCAACCTTGTTGCATTCACGTAGCAGGAACATACGTGAGCGATAAATGGAGGCAACGCCGGGGAGACGGGAGGAAGCTAGATAAGTTTATCAGGGAAACCTCTCGCCTTCGTATTGACAGAGCGTCGCAACCTGCCCCTGATTGCTGCTAAACGGAAGGCGGCCTGGGAACCGGAGACTAGGTGAGAGCTCCAGAATTACACGATAAAAATATACCGAACACGCAATTTTAAGCATCCATTATTCCCTCTTCTAAGCAACCCTTCAACTGATTTTACCTCGGGTAGGAGGTTTCTTAGGTGGATTGTTGTAGCAATCGTGACCTCATGCTCAACAGGTCATGGATAAAAGAATTTACGCTTCCATGTTTACGTAAAACGAAGCTAGGTACTTTCTAAGAATGTTGGCACAGTTGCTTAAAGTGTTGGAGTGTTTACCGAAGGGGTGAAGTGGGGGTAGTGCGCCAAATTCAAATCAGATAAAAGCGATCAAGTTGCGACTGCTACCTGCAGCAGAGATAGCCCTCCGGCAACTTGTAAATTGCACACATTTTATATCGAAACGTCGGAAATACATCTGAGTGCAATAAAGCGAAGTTTTGCGTGCTCCAAATTTCTAATAAGTTTCCGGAAAAGGACGAATGAATTTCCTTATTTCAAATGCTATTTACGAAGCTATTTCATATTAAAGGTAGAATCGTCAATGATAAACAATAAAGTTCATTTACTCAAATGGAAAATTTTATTTGAAGTATGAAATACCAGGAAAACGAAGACTTTTCTGTCCACAACACACCCACAAACACACAAACGTAAATATTCACAAACGATAGTAGAACAAAACGCCATAAAGTAGCAGCCTGTTTCATTGCATCGATATCGAATTATATTTTCAAACAAAGAAAAGTAATTAGAGCAAAATATACAGCACTGTAATAGCAGCGCTGTTGCGTGGCTTCGTTAAAGACAGGAGCATATTTCAATAAGACACCATCAATTTTATATCGGCGTGGTAGGTTTGCCGTCATAGAAATGTTAGTTACACATTAAATATTAAGGCGCGGCACACAGTGCAGCACGTGCTACATTCATTGGCCCATTGGAGCACGTCAAATACCCCTGGCAATTTCTAGAGAAATCGATACCAGTCAATGGTAAGCCACTGCAATTGCAATACTATATGCCAACTATAAACCTTGCGATACTTTTCATTGTTCGATTAATTGGAAAATAAATCAGAAAAAAAACTAGCTTGAACTCTTGCTTTTACTCGTCTAAGCTGCCGTTTAAAATGATTTAATCGGTTAAAATGGTAGAGCAAACGAAAATACCAATTAAATTGAGAGCGGAGAGCGGTATTGGCAGACACTCAGCGGTATTACCGGCCGTTTGCAATTGTAAGCTAACAAGATAACTGCTGACTCGTTGCTTTACTAATTCGCATCACGCTCGAGAATACATTTAAGCGTGGGTAAAAGAATATAACGATTGGAAGCGTCCAGCGCTGGCAACGCCCGGAAAACGCTTTGCTATAATGAAATCTGTTTATTACACGAACGGAAGCGAGTACCTTAAACTGTTTCCATGTACGAATTGAAATTGGAAAATTGCCCCAGGAAAATTCCTTGAGAAAATCAAATAAAACTGCAAACGAGGCATTGGCAGCGTTAAAGGCGTATGAGTGCAGTTTGCATTAAGTAATTGTTGATACTCGGCCGTTTGCGGTCGCGCTCTGTTCACATTCGCACAGCTTCAATTTGCAAAATTAGATGTTGCTATCGACGCAGAACCGACTCTTTCTATTAATTAATGCAAAACGCTCTCTTAATTAAAAATCTAATCGTCACCAGAATGATTCAGTTTAAACGAACCGTGTTCATGATTTCACTGGGAGATAAAATAAAATCTGTTTTTCACTTTCTTTAAAGACAATCAGGAAATGCATTTGATATTAAAGTTGACTGGTTTGATGCGCTGAATTAATGCGGAACCGTGAGAAAGTTTATGACGCACGTAGAGCTATAAGCTCCGGCAATTAGTAGTAATTAAGTAGGTAGGTTGATCGCGGTGCGGGGCGTCGGTCGGCGGGCGTCGTGCCACCTAGATTAAGATCTGCGACGCGTGACGTCACCGCTCGTAACTTTCTCTGCATGAATCTGTACACGAATCTCATACGACTCTCCGGAGGAGCACCTCTAATGTAAATGAAATTGTGTGCAAGAAATAAAGCAGAGCTCCTCGGCCGGTATTTATCGCCGCTCGCGTCTCCTAACTCCACGGTAATGGGAATGCGGAGACGCCGCGCAGTAATGAACCGGCCTTCCCTAACGTATGGCCTTTATTGATGACACCCGCGCCCTCCACTCCTCTACTACTTCTACCTACTCCGCTTTATTGTCTCCCTACACTGCGACACTGTTTCAATTACGCGCGCCTTCTTACGATGCTTTACGACTTCGTCTTAAATCATTTCTCCTAAGCCGAGCACTGACTTCCTCAATCTTTCGGGGATTTGTATTCCATCGTGGATTCCATCAATTTGTCAAAGCATTATCTGCCGAAAATAATGTAAGCGTTTTCTCAGAATAACTTACCTATTTTCGTAACGTAAAGACAGATAAATCTTTTTTTCGGAGTGTATTATACTTAGTATAGTAGCTTTGCTCTTGAGAAAAGGTAACTTCAACCCTATAAATATAGGGTTAAAGTACGAAACTTGCAAAATTTATTTTTGGCCTACTCTAAAATATGAATGTGTTTGCCTCAGAATGTGATCCGCAGTCTGTCAACACAGCTGCTTTCTTTGAAGTAAAGAAAAGAAAGTCGGCAAGGATGTCAGCTTGTCAATTCCTGGCACCTTTTTGAATTTGCTTTGTTCTGAACAAAGATTTTCGTAGATGATTTGGGACTCATATTTGTGCGTAAAGTTATCCTAAGCTTTGGTTGATTTCATTCATACGGAATCGTATGAAAATAGTGTAGAATCGTCTTTTGTACCGTTGCTGTCTACGGTTCATACAGAATCGTATGAAAATAGTCTAGAATGATCTTTTGTACCGTCGCTGTCTGCTTCAGCGGTGAGACGCGACTGTGTCGGCACCGCATACCGTAACGTTCAATCAAGAGACCAAAGCTTTAATATTGAACAGAAGGTTTATCATAAATGATTTAAAGCGCGATGATCTACCTACTTGCCGTGTGGTGCCGGCATAGAATTTCACCACCCCAACTCTTCCCGTGGGTGTCGTAAGAGGCGACAGCGGGGGGCGGGCAGCAGCGCCTTCTGCAGAACAACTACACCGAACTGCGATCCCCAACCCGCATGTCCAGCGTGGGGATTATGGGCAATAACCCCCAAATATCGGTACCATCTATGGCGCTCATTAGGGGAGGCCTATGTCCAGCAGTGGACTATTATAGGCTGGTGATGATGATGATGTTGATCTACCTGCCTAAGATGTACCTGCACCTTATTCAGAGTAATGTACATGTACTAAAGCTTTTGCTGGGATTATTCTAAGATACAAGCTTATGCGTGTAGTGTTCGACACTACGATCCGTCAAATGGCGCGTTCATGTACGCATGCATGATTTCGAATGAACATCTAACGTTCTACATTATGTACGTATTATATAAAGTTCCTTAATTACCTGAATTATGGTACTGGTTTTGAAATTATCTTTCGGAATTAACTTTACATATAATGCGACTACCTCTGTGGCGCGGTGGGTGAAGGGTTCGATTCACACCCCGGGACAAATATTTGTCGGATCTGCAAATATTTGTTCAGGGTGTTCTGGTCGTTTTAATAATGTAATAAAAAATATCTATGTATGTCATATATAGTATTATGTATATCAGTCATCTAGTAACCATAATACAAGCTCAGCTTGGGGGTAGATGATGCTGTGTGGATTGAAATACATACATATAATTTGTAAAATATAGAGCACGAGCAAAGAGGTTGTAAGTAATATGGAGCAGATTTATTTTCTTCCACGCTTCTAACATTAGTTGGAATAAAAATCGTTAACAGCCGGAAAGGCCTGTTGAGCCTTAATTTACGCCTTTTCCTTCGACGTCAGTTAGTTGCGTCCTTTACGAGTTGCGTGTCGTGTACTTTATGACCATTAAATTTATATATACACCTACCTATACGGGAAATAAGGTAGCTGTATGAATACTGATTGCGATCGGTATTAATAATTTTTTACTGGAAATCTTTAAGTATTTTCGGTTTCAAATAGGATATCAACGGATACCTATCACGTGGGTATACGAATACCTAACGTGAAAGTAGGTTAACAAGCCAATGTAAATAGTCATAAAATTTTACGCGTATGCAATAAAAAGATAGTGATTGACTTTGTGAATGCGTCGTTCGATTGGGCGCTGTCATGCAAGTTATTTCGATAACTCTGCATAATATACTTCAAATAGACGTAAATAAAAAGCTACTGCTGCGATTGTCTATTGTTTTTTGATGAACTTTCACCGTAGGCAAAGACGCAGGTGGTTCTCTAGAGTAGAATAGGCTACAATGACATCGTATCGTCATACATTGCGTACATTGTTAAAGTCGAAGAAATGAATTTCAAATAATTTACGCATATTATGACATAAGAACGTACCTATTTCTTCTCCTTCCTACCAACAAAACAGCTAAACCACATGTTCTTACAATTGTATATCTACAGTATAACAGCGTAAGGTTGGAATAAGGACAACACCGTCGACAACAGGCTTATCTTAGTAAAGATCCTATCGGCCATCCATTGTCAGTCACCCGGTCAGTTTGCTATCTATCCGGAAATTACACCTAGCCATACTAATTAAGACTATATTATAGGGTGAGACGGCGAAAGATAGTTAACTATGGAAATGAACGCAGTTTATAGGGAAGTATTTTTAAAAGTAATCTTCGTTATGACAAAATCTATCTAACCCCTCTCGTATGGTCCGCGTGGCCCTCATTTGTTTATCATAAGGTACCATTAGTTCATCTCAGGAAATTACATCCAACATCTAACTAAGGCGAGTATATCACGGAGACCAAACCTCGTTAGACGGGCACATCCTGAACCCGCCCTGATATAAACTGTAGTTTGCGTTATTAATTACACAGGTGACAGTTTATGCTAATTTGTTCCTAAGCAGATAATACGGGGAGACGAAAGTTGCAATCGAAATTCGTCTTTATTTGCTGAATTTTCAGGTTTGTCGTGCCTTTATGTAATGCTTGAGATGTTTTGTCACTCTTTTTCAAGAAAATTGTAGGCCCAAGATAAAACTTCACGATGCAATTAATAAGTCCCTTATCATAAATACGAGATCCTCGTACATTCTTTCTTGTTTGTGAATAAAACTAAAATTATTAAGTGAAATCCTGGTAACGAACAAAGAATTTTTCAATACTCTTGAAATTAAAAATTCAGATGAAATATCGACTACCTACTTAAAATTCACGAATGTTCACTCAATTCTCCTCTATTGGTACCACAACTCGTAATCTTCCATTAGTCTCTGAATGGAAAAGTTCAAAACAGACAAAATCCATCCGAATCTAACTTGCCAATTGCAAGTTTCAATGAAAAGGGACGATGAGACTCAGAGCGTCACAATGATATATTTTGTGTGAAGGCGCAAAAATGGGTTCGGATCGATGGAGCTTATAAGGCTGGGACCTAAAACGGGAAGTTTATGGTAATCAGGCACCGTGATTGATTGTGTGCTGAGGGTGGACCTTCGGAGATAGCACCAGCATATTACGTTTTTACTCGCTAGTCGAAAGTGAAAAGGATGACTACCAAAACATAGCCATAAAAAAACTGAAGAAGTTGATGGTGAGAAGTTAAGAAAGGTGTGTAGTAAAAAGAGACATTAGTATTTTTCCGTTTTGTGCATTTTAGAAAATCAAACTCTAACGATAAACGACACCTGCACCCTCCGCCCAACTTGTACTGATACTACAAGAAAAATAGCGATTGAGGATCCCAAGATTTAAGTGGCACTTTCAAATGTGCCTACTTTTAGTGTTATTTCCTAAACGGAAACCATTTGTTTCCCTCATGTACGATTGGGGAGAAAAATGTGCGCGATACCCTTTGCAATAAGTTAGGAGTGCATTTACAATACGGTTGCCATAGTTTTTGGTAAAAAAGGGCGTTAAAAATATTAAAACCAATATCGGAGCTAGTGCGTGAAAAACAAAAGAACCGCGCATGAATCATCGGGTTCTGCTGTCACGTTGTTTTGGGAAACCATTAGTTAAACGTTCAATAAAAGTAACGCGCGGCGCAAAATAAAACCCCTAGAAATTTGTTCGTGCGGCTTACGCTATAAAAGTTGCTTATTCGAAGAACTTGGCCGATCTACGAAAACTTCTAACTCGGCTTTTGTGACAGATACAGATATTCTGTTCGCGAACTTAAAAAATAAACCCGCCGGCAAATGTGTCGTGAAATTCCGATAGTGAAATTGCCAAGACTTTATGTACCTAACCGTGTGAAACTTTTCAACTATGCGGATCGAGCTAGGCAGGCACATACCCATTTCGTTACAATGAGAACCTTTTGCAGGCTAATTTAGGATCGAAAGTCAATCGTCAAAGTTACGAACGCATCAGGTTTGAGTTCTTTTCAAGCAAATACCTCGCTTACATTTCGGGCGACTTTAGCAAGTGCGGCCTCGTAAAGAACACAGGTGGTGAGTCCCAGCAAGCTTAAATCCGCTAAATGGAAATTGATGTTGGAAGGTGAAATCTAACTACCAACACTATATTTTACCCATTTTGAGGCGCGTCGTTGCTTTGTTGTTAAAATTCATGGTAAGCGGAAGCAATTAAGGGAGTAATGTGTAAGGACGTAATGGAGTGACGAGAATTTGTTGCGAGCGTTTTAATGGAGGCCGTATTTATGTTTGAAAATGCAGCGAAGCCTCCTGTCTAGTGTTAATAATTATACAATCGCTCAGTACACAATTATACTTGATAGCGGTGTCTTGTTAAAATTACTCGTATTAAATCACGAGGCCCAAATTAAATGTGATGGAAATTACAATTGCTTTTCATTTATAATTGTTATGAACGTTTGTCACTGAGTTAGCAAGTATTCCGTGAGAAATTAAATTATTTTGTTTGAAAGGATATTTATAGGAGAATATAATAATCATTTTACGAATAAGACTTCCAATCAAAATGATTGTTTTTCGGTGCACACAATAAAATATTGCTATTTTCGGTACTCAGTTTCTTTCCTTTCCTTCACCCTATCACTTTCTCGTGGGCGGAGCAGCTATTAGCTTAACGACCATTTTAATATAAGATATGACATATTAAATTTACGAGAGCAGCTTCTCTCAGCATAGCGCCGCTGACATGACGCCTCTGTTTCTTTATTGCCTACGTAAATATAACTATCTTATGTGTTTATGATACGCTCAAGCAAATTTTTAATGGCGCTATTTGTTTACGAGACACGTACGTACTGCGATCGTAACTTCACCGGAAAAAGCACGTTTCCATCAACTTTGTCAAACTAATGCTACTTCTACATTGTTTACAAAAGAGTGGCGTACATTGATCATTTTTCCGTCACGCAACAAAAAAGAGCGAAATAATAAGCGAATTTTAGCGTCGTGAGGTACGCTCGCTCCATGCACACCTCTCGTTCCTCGGAAGCGAACCGTAATTACTCTAAAACACTACCCATTTGTTTGATGTCTTTGTTCGTTGTTTGCTCCACTTAGGGCGAGCACACCCTTGCGATACGCCGACACATGCCGCGAGTTTCGCACAGCCATTAGACGAGACAATGGAGCAAGAAACAAAAAAACAAGCATTAATAATCAGGAATATGCATCGACGAGAAAGGGTTTTTCTCCGGTCCTTTCAGCTGGCGGAAGATAATGGCGATGGAAACTTCAAGTGACAAAGACAATGTAGGTAATGGCTCGAATGGACGTAGACTTGTGGCTGGATTTTGTAAACCAGCTTTTTTTAACGAACGTTGGCTGTTGTACGCCTGAGTACTCAAACACAAACCACTTTTGAGCATGTCTCAAGTTGCGATTTTTTGTCAGATTATAATGAAAATACGTCAAAAATTGAGACGTCCAACGTGATTTGCATTGAAATACTTAAATGCATTGGGGATGAGTCATTGTTGACGTTGTAAGCCGTGTTAAAGTTCATGTGATAATCTCTGATTTCCAAATTGTTTTTTACATTTTATTGGGTCACCCAAAGTACGAAACAAAAAGGTCTAAAGTGCCAAATCTGTTTTTACAAGACAATGATGGCTTGTTAGATGACCACGACCTTTCCAGTCCTAATCCAAACGTTAATATGCTAATTACTACCGGCATTGTAATTCAATGGTCAGCGTTCACATTTTACAGCACCATAAACTTTTGCGTGAACAGTCACTACGAATTTGATTATGTCCTAAAATTTACACTAAAATAATAAAGTGGTAGACAGTGGCTGCGTGCGGCGAATGACGGATAAAAGTTAGTCGGAGCGAGGTTTACGGGTTCACATGATTGTAATAGACTTGTAAAGGGTGACTGGTAATGTATTGCATGGGCGGCTTTATGCTGTAAACACCCAAAAAAAGAATTTATGCTGAATGTTTTTTCTATGACGAAACTTGATCATTTTCAGTTATTATTCGTTGTGTTATGATGATAAAAGATGCTGAAATTGTGGAACTAGTCCTTTGTTGCATACGGTGACTGGTTGCATCGATCGTCATCGGTAAAGATGGCTTAGAACTCGTGAAAACCGCGCACGTTTCGCGGTTATCCAAACACAGACGTAGACTCCCGAAATATACAGCCAAAAATTTTCAACTAGCTAAATACAAAACTAGAAAGTGTGATTGCCCAATTATCCCTAAATCTATCCACAGATTTCGTGGTTTTATCTCAAATGTGGCGTGTCAGTTGATGACCGTCCTCCAGCTTGTGGGGAAAAATCTAAACAGAGAATAAGCCCGGTTTAGTGAGGTTTTATTAGCTCCGTTTGGATCCCCGCCAACGAGCGCCTCTTTCGCCTCTAATTGATATCTGACCGACAATGTAGAAAAATATACTTGTGCAAGGATTTATATAGATTTTATTACTGGTATGAGTAAATGTAATTATTTTCTAATATTCATTTTATGGCAATTGAAAGAAAGTATGTCCTTTCACCAAATTTCTATTGACAATTTCAAGTTAATACAAGACTAAACAATAATAGTTAGAGAGGATTGGTAGGTTTAATTGGCTTTTAAACACAATCAAGAAATTTTTATATAAACAAGAAACTGGTAAATTACAGCAGTTGCTAATTCAGCACTCAAAATCTTTCCTTACAGAAATTTAAATCATTTTTGTTCCCCATTCAAACCAGCAAAATAGAACTTTGGGGAACGAATAAATCTCCCGCCAAGACAAACAACAGGAACATGTAAGTAAAGAGATGATAATACCCCCAGCATTTACGGAAGTTTTAACAAGTGGGAAAACGAACTTTCTGTTGTTTTACTAACAAAGTTTTTCAAGGATATCATCAAATCGATAATAAGTATTGGTGAACGTATATATCCTATGTACGAATATGTTTCTGCGGATGGGTTATTTGGGTTATCTGATGCGTATTTCTATTGAATTTACTTAAGGATGACAACTGGGTTTTACGGATTTACGTTTGGGGCATAGTGATCGTTTAGGATTTCGATACATATCTCTATTGAGCTAGAAACCGAGTAATGTATCCGGTGTATTGCTGAGTGCGGGTTTGCTTAGTCCACCGAACAATTTAAGATCTATGTAATTATTAATACCTATGATATTTTCCACTATGATATGATCTTATATATCTTATATGTACGTTTGTAAATAAATAAATCTTCTATTTATTGAGCTTTAAGATTTGTAATATATTTTAAGTTTTATATCGATTTATATTCTTTTATGTTATGTGTAATGTTTTGATTTAATTATTTTATTTTTATTTCTAACTTGACTTGTGTTATTGCTTAATAGATTTATTTGACTAATGTAAACTTAATATTTTATAGACTTATATAGTAAATATAAATAAATGTTATATAGTTTTCAATCATATTATGATCATAATATGATTGAAAATTATATAACACTTTTGCTTAAGCTACAGTTATTTCATGATATAGAAGAGCTAAAGAATTGAAAATGTAAAAAAAAATTGATACAATTTTAAAATAGTAAATTACATTTTGATACACGAATTAAAATAAAAAACAAAAGAATGACGATTTTTTTAACAAAAAAATAATCTTCAAACTTGGTTTCCCACAAGTAGCTTTTTGGCGGTTTAGCATTTTTGCCTTTCCATTGAAGATATTATCTTCAATGGAAAGTAAGAAACTTTGTATAAATTTTAATCTTAATTGCAACTAATGAAATTGGTGACCACATCGCGCTTGGACTAAACAGCGTTTGGACCAGATTGCCATAACCCCTTATAGCGTAACATATATACCGTCGTTTGTTTTATAAAATACAGTTTTATTTTCATTATATGTATATAATATCCTCAGTATAAATATAATACCTACGGTATGAAAATAAAAGCAGTCACAAACAAAAGTATGTCTGTATGTCTCAATGGATATCTTGTTCTCAGAAAACATGAAGTTACAGCAGGAGCGCAAGTTTGAACGAAAGACTTATTTGAAGAAGCTTAGGGTTACTAGGACTCACCATTTTGTTGTTTATTTCGTGAAAGTGGATTTCGCATACTTTATCTACAATATCTTCACTTTGAAACGTGACGAATCCGAAACCTGAAACAAAATAATACATCTGTTACTATGTAAAAAAATGCTAACTTCTTACAAAATATACGCAATATGCTGAAACAATAGGTAATACAAAATTTAAAACCTTAAATAATTTCGTATTTAATATTGTACACAAATCTTAATATCAATGAAATCACTCGATGTACTCAAACTAATAAGGCTTAATTTGAAGTCTTTGATATCGTTTAAAATGCAAAGGGGGTTTTAAAGACGTCAATCAGTCGTCGATAATAATAGAACAGAAGTTTTGAATAGTATAGGCGTTGTTATTTAAAGACGTATAAAGTTTTCTAAGAACTTGTTTTACATTTTATGTCTGTTTTTATCTAGAAAATAGTTACGAGTATTCCAGCGATTCATAACACTTTTGGAAAGATTCAATAAACAACGAGCATTTGCAATTTTATGATCAAATCGCCTTCAATGTTTACACCGAATTCACTTCCGTGCTTACAATCTGTCGTGTAAATAAATCCTTCAAGTTAGCAACACGGCGCCCGCTCCGAGCTACGTAATCACCTGCCGTACAAAGTTCCCGGTTAAAGTGGCAAACAAAACAATGCGACTAGCAACCGAGTTTCTGTCTGCTAACGGTTAAGACACACACGCGTGATGTGACGTGACCAGGTCCACCCACGAGGACAAACAGCATTAGTGAACTCGACAAACAGAAGGTGGCACCCGTTTAAGTATGCTGACACGTAGAGCGACCACACTCAGAAACTTTCCTGCGAGCACATCCCACGGCCGGCCGGCGAGCGAGGCACGCGTTCGCCTCATACATCTTCATGACATCGGATCAACGTCACTTTCCCCAACTTTTTGTCAGTAAACGCTACACGCGTGTTGTTACTTAGTTCGGCTCTCTGTTAATATTTAGTTCATCACCTTCCTCGACTCCGGTTGGCCTGTACAAACAGCACGAACCGTTCACAGAAACTGGGGCGCATTTGGTATTTCACGCGCGGCCGGGTGGCTTTGCGTACGAATCGAGGCAAAGATAGTTACACCCCGAAAAGGCAAATAAGGGTTCAGTGGAGTTTCGTGGATGACCGTATTTTCTTTATGCATTATAAGGTCGGTGCGGTATATCACGAGAATCGTTCCTACGTTATTGCTTTACCGATAAAAGCGATCGGAAACAATAGCCACTTACATAAAATATTGTCTCGAAGGGAACGGACGGGCTTGATAAAGCGTTAATAAATAAAACAGAAACACAAATTTGGTTGTTTTGATCTTCAGTCGCTGTAACCTGTGGCAGAAAGTAGCTGTATGCCGAACTCGAAACAATTGAGTTTGTAATTCAGCTTTGTTTGAGCTCAGATTAGTAGGATGAGACAGATATGTAGTTGTGCGCCGAGTGGAGCCAATTCGCCTTTATTTATGCGGGTCTGCAAACCAAATAAAGTAAGAAGCAAGCAACAATGTCGCCGCCAAGCAAAGTTATCTGCGGGCGAGATGGCTGGGTAAATATCACAGAGGAACGCTCACAAACTACACGGGGCGTTCTTTTACTTAAATGAAACATTAAATTCATCATGATTTGTTGCCATAAACGCAACGTGAAAATAAATACAATGCCACTAAAGTTGGAAATGAAACGTTAAGAGAAAACAGAGAAATAGCATTGTCACTGACCACGTAAAAAGTTTTGGGTTTCGTGTTGCCTTTGTGTGCTCTCCGTAGATAAATGGGGTATTTTCGTGAAATTCGTCCGCGTCACTTCTCCTAACAATGGAGAAGATAAATAATCTCTGCGTAAGAAAAGGATTCCGTAAACATAATTATTTGAACTCGCAATTGTAGCTGTGAAACGCTAATGAAAGTTCTCCAGGGCCGCTCCAAGAATTAGCTTTATTTTTCCCTGGCTTCAATTAGAGCGCTTTTATTTTTCAGGAAGAATATAATTAAATCTGGAGGGTTACAGGTGATTTTCATTGAGCGTCGAGTTCGGGCTCTGGGATTCTTTGACAATCACGGAGCTCCAAGTACCTGCCTACTTCTTTTTCTTTTAAGCGAACAACTAGAGTAACTTCTGACTAATGGAAATAAAATAATACAACCACCGTACAAAAATCCTAATAAGAGCCGAAAACAAACTCAATTAACGCGGCCCGATTTCCTTCACTAAGTTCCCTCGATTGGATGTATTATTTACCGATCCAGTATGTAACTGCCTACCGAGCCGTATAAGCACACACCTGTGTAAATCCCAGCCAATTTTTATTAATTCGCGTTGAGTTCGCACCTGCGTGACGCACGTTATTTTAATATAAGAAGCGAGAGGTTGAGGCGAAGATTATGAATGTGTCTTCCGATATCTGATATCTCGACACATCTGTCGGGGGGCACGTGGAGTTGACAGGGGGCGGGAGCGGCCCCCTCCGACCCGAAATCGGGGCCATAGGCAGTATAATCTGCCCCGGCAGTGTATGAAACACCGGCCGGTGGCGTTTATGGTGCTATAATAACCGTATAAAACGCGACTTATTGTAGGCGTCGATAACTGACGTTACAACCTTAGGCCCCACTTTGCGAGGGCCGCGCCACCACAGTTTTTGTAACACCTTTACGTTCGCGATGTTATATCCGAATTTACTGCCATTTCTTTCACTAATGTAATAATGGCGGGGAATACATTCGTCTAATTGAATACTATATTACTTTCCTTAATGAATTATTCAGGGAAATATGTTACTGTACTGATGAAATGTCTACTTATTAGAGTTTTCGTTTCAGTACCTACCTTCTTGTATAAGGTGTTCAGTGCGGCAGTTTTCAGGTACCTACGTGAACTAACAAATTCTCGAGATATTTCCCTTTTATAAAATAAATATTTACCTGCGAAAAATTCAATGTAGCGAGCTGAAATATCGAACTCATAGCTCACGTCAAAGAGGAATTTTATAACATCACTAGCCACTGAATGCTTCGGAATGCATCAAGAATACCTAAATGAATGCTGATTCAAATATCTTACCTCTTACAGCAGTTCAAACATTTACCTTCATACAGTCTAAGTTGAAAAAATATGTTTTATTGAATAATTTTTGTAGGGATCCAGTATCCAATTTCAAGAAATCACAGAAGTTATAGCTTTTAGTTGGTTGCGAAATTTGATCACATTCTATTACGGTGTCCATCAATCTATCATGCGAGATAATGTCACGCTACTTCTGTAATAGCACCTAACGCTTTATCAACGTCAATTATAATCACTATAACTAGGCTGGACTAGGTTGCCGCATGCGAAATGAGACTTTGCTGTATCCCTAATAAGAGTGATGTTGTAGTAACAAGTTTTCATCAGAACTTGAACAAGCACTCAAATGATCAGCAGAGTTGGATGCCGCCGTCCAAACTTTTGTTATTGTTCTCTTCATTATTGTTATACAAATTCGCGACGCTCGTAATTAAGAGATCCTCCGGAATTGCCCCCTCTGACGTCATACTTACCTAAAACTTTTGTACGTTCTATATACTCATTTCTCATATCTTTGCTACGTCAAGAATATTTTTCTCGCTTGTTAATAATAAGCTAATCGTGTTAGCTATTATAGTAAAGTAGGTTATAACGAAATTGCCTTTAGGCGACCAAAGCTTATTAGAAACCTATTAGGTAGAGCATTTTGTATGTAGGTTATGAAAAAGTGTATGAAAATCAAAGCACTTATACTATAGCGAGTGACCTCTGCCCGGTTTCCTTATATCGAAGTGCCAATCAAAGTTTTTTCATCCGCTAAATTCGATTAATCACGTAAAGAAAAGTGACGTGACTGAATTATTAACCAACTTATTTATTTTTGAATAACCTCTAAGTCTTAGGAAAAGGCATTTTACATGAGAAAATTAAAATATCACAACAAAGTAGTCATCCCTAAAATGAATATTATTATAGCAGACGTTCCACAGATTATCTAATTCCGTCTTATGGTTAATGAACGGTAGTTCACCAAGCAAACTACTAGAAAAAGTTAACACAAAAATACATAATTACAAAAAATACTTCTTAGGTTGTTAGAGGTGCCGTGAAAACGGGGTAAGTACTCTAACGCAGTTTGCAATTGGTTTATTGATTTAGGTAAAAAGGAAACTTTCATACGGAATGATGATCATTGCGTATTGTACGTGGGACTTTAGAGGAAATATCCATGAATTTATGTTTATTACGGGACGACCAACATCACGTATTGCAAGTAAGACTTTAGGGAAACTAGATCGGTCTGACCTTACACATTGTACTTTGTACATCCTGGCCACAAAAAAGGAAACAATATTAAAGTGTTAGATCAATCGATGTTACATAAGAATCTCGATTCAACTAAGATTCTGAAAAATACTTTGTAAATTTTTGACTACTCAATAACAAGGTATGTGTAAGAAAGAACCGTGTAACTTTCGAATCCAGACAAATTAGATTTTTCCCTTATAATGTACATCACCTTGTACTTCGTACTTAAATAATTACATTTTTATTGCAATTTTATGTAATCTACTACTAATGAAATTATATTATTTCCAGACAGCCTTGTACAGTTTAACCTGTATGTGGGTAGGACTCTAAACCTACCTTTACGATAAAATAACAGTCATCATCATCATCATCATCATCACCAGCCTATAATAGTCCACTGCTGGATACAGGCCTCCCCTAATGAGATTGACGCGTGGGGATTATGGGCATAAACCCCCAAATGATAATGCCAAATAAACAGTATGAGTAGTTAATTGTGCTTTGGCTTTAGGTGTTAGTTATTGGTAGTACTTGTTTGAAACAGTGTTACCGATCGTCACCCTGTACCCTGTTAAACCTACATACATGCGGCTATGTATTTGAACGTATATTTACTGTGAAATAACGTAGTGTTACTGGTTAATTGTGTAGTCAGTCTTAGCTAAGTAGACGAAGTATGAAGATATGTTTATCTATAACTTCAGGCCAAATGTTTGGCAACTCGCTGTAACCATCGACAATAGACAAAGCTTTTCTGGTTTAGACTGTGTTAAAATAATGTACGTTATCTATACTATTATCTATACTAATGTTATAAAGAGGAAATATTTTATTGTTTGCTTGTTTGAATTGAATAGGCTACGAAACTACTGGACCGATTTAAAAAAAAAACTTTTACCATTAGAATCCTTAATTTTCCCCGATGAACATGGGCTATAGAATATTTAAAAAAAAGTTAGGATCCGCATGAAAAATTACCGCTAGTTGATTAATAAAGAAATACAAAATATATTATAGGCCTTTTAAACTGTAAACATGTACATAACCAGGTTTGATATGAAGTACTATTTTGTTGGACTAGGCTTTAGCTTGTTCTTGACCGAAATTACAGCACTAAATTAGATTTTCAGAGAATCGCATCAATGGGCGCTGAAGTTGTTTTGTGTTTAGTCAACAGCTATTTGTGGATAGTAAATTGAGAAATAAACTGTTTGTAATAATTTGAGAGTGTCTGTTTGTATGTAGGTAAGAACAACAAGCACACGTTGCACGAACTACACTAATCTTTCGAGAACGCAAACAGTTTATCGAAATAACTGCACCGAATAACGCAACCGTTTTATGCCAAGATAAATAGTTGCAACAACTCTAATGTGTTTGAATAGAGGTAGGAAATCTCAATGTAAACTTGCCGAAAGCTAAGAAAATAGTGCATAAAAGCTGAAAGGAATTGGTTCTCTTCATTTCCTCTATTGTGAAGGCGAAGAAAACTGTTTAGTCTATCGTAGGAGGGATTGCATGTGGAACCGTATTGTCTACGTACAGGTAAGTAATATAAAGGCAGTACCTACACCGCGGCTTCCACATCAAGATGTTCAACTTCTAAATCCCCAACTTTCCTCAAGTTCTTTTATTGCTTCAGGAACGTTTTCGAGCTTTTGACATGAGTTGAATTTTGGAAGCACTTCACATTCTTTGTGAAGTTATCGTTTTACACGACTGTATAAAACGGACATTTTTTTTCATCTTTTTCTGAGATAATCGTTGGAGAGTTCGTAAAACGTGTAAAGTATTTACGGGAGAGTTTTTCTTGGAACTTATCAAAAGGCGTGAAAGGAAATTATGCCATAAATCAAACACATCGAATTTTTAGGGCGATCCGAACACGAGAAATATTTTGGAGAGTGGCCGTTACGCCGCAACCGGCAGGACAATTTATCAAGGGCGACGGAACCCTCGTCCAATCGGTTGATAGCATTGCCATAAATATTTACTTTAATAAGATTCCGTCCTTTTTATTTGTGCGTGTGTTGTTTTACGACACACGCACGGGTCGGCGTAAGCGCATTCTTATTTTTAGTGCCGCCTATCGAAGCTAGGTAAGTGAAAACGCTGTTGTTTCATATAAATAAACATGTGGGGGAAGGCTTGCTTTAACTGAATTATTTATTTCGAAAGCTCAATGTTATTTTCCAACATTAAATACAAGTTATCTAAGGGTACGACAAAATCATAAGCGCTAAATCTCCTGGGAGGAATTTGAAATTCCTTAGGAGATAGGTAGCACAAGGTACTTGAGCTAGTCCGGCATGATTGCTGCGGTCATTCGGCATCACGAGGTAATCCCGCCCGGCGGGAGACGTGCCCGGGACCCAGCAAGCGGGATTTGCGGGATCATCGACAACACTCAAATACCCTGCGGTTACAACACTAGCGCTCCTTGAAAATTTGAAATCACTAGTTACTCGCTTCGTTTACATTACAAAAGACAGATCACCGGATTGCATATTCAGAAATTCCTACTCAATACCGCTTTGATTAGATAGTCGAAGCGTAGTTTCAGTTCTGTTTGAGTAGGCAGGAAGTGGGATAAAAAGTTCGCGAGGATCGGTGCATGGTTCTGATAATATCGTTTTAATTGCGAATGGAAGAGGATCGGGGAAAGTTCACATTGTGATGCTGGCGGCGAACGACGCCGCTCGGAATGAAGGAGGCGCGCTCACGTACACCACGGTTCACTTGTTAAGAAAACCGCGGCGAGAAAACCTAATATTTACAATTGCATCCAGAGTAATACTAAACTTTACACTGGAAAGAGCCATCTTAAAGTTCGGAGCGCATTTCGACTGTCCTCGAGCGATCGGAGCGCAGGTTATTGCGGCCGCTTGTTTGTTCACTACACAACTGTTGCCGACGATTTCGGGCAATATCTGCACACTTACCTCTGTCTACTCCAACTTTCTCTGTTACAATTCCAGAGCTGAAACATTTCCATATTTTTTAAAACAATTCTCTGCGAGAAATATTGTACAGTAGTCTGATCTCGCAATAATAGCGTCCACTCAACGTCGTGATTCAGAGGCTTCCTTGAAGTGGGATGAGGAAGTCAAAGGGCGTCCATCTCGCTCTAATCAGAGGATAGTTGTATTTATTGTCTCGTTCTGGTCCGCTCTGTCAGCGCGGCTTAGTTTAAACGATGCAGTTTCTCGTTATCTCAATCCCGGGTTATGGAGTTTTTACTCGATCGTACAATACAATAATGATGATAAGGTTGTTGTCATAAAGTGCATCCCCTTAGCTGCCTTCATTGGCTGCCTGGTTAATGTAGCGTGCACTGCAAGGGTCAGGCTAATCTAAGACTTGTCAGAGACGAATTACCAGACCAATGGATGATAGAGATAGGGTGATAAAGTAGTCACGGGTAAGTAATAGGTATCGGTTCCCTCGAAAGTACGGGATTATCTGTTAATTTATTTTTTGTTTACTGTTTGGTTTGTTAAACATCTAATCTTACACAGTGTTATGTAGCATCTGCACATTTTCTCAACATATTATATTAAATTCTTGTTGAGACCTTAATCGTAAGTTATAAGAAACTAATGCAATCAGTTACTCCTTTACAACAAGTAAACTAAAAGGGGACCTTTTACCTACAGAATAGCCAACAAACTCTTTTGTATCACAACTCGGGACCTGTACTGAAGTCCAACACAAAACTGAACCCAAGCATTATTGAAAAGCCGTACCCTTTAAACTCTATAGCGCTTCATCCGCTCGCTTTGTTCGCTGTAAGGACTTGGGTACACTGGAAGCACCTGTTTCAAGTATCTAGCAATAAGTGCTGAACGTATTTGCGGAGCCCGATTACGCGTCGACCTAACGCCGAGAATTGAGATGAGCTGAGTGTGCTTCATACGTCATTGTTCTTGATTGCTTTTCATATTCGCATATGGGTTATCAATGGAGTACAGAAGATTCTATTTCATTAGGAGTATCCAATATTATTCAATTTTGAAAACCGTTTCTTATCGTCCCGCTCTTAATCCATCTCATAGCGGTTTTATTTCACAATTCAATTACTTACAAAAGATAACTGAGTGATTCAAGAACAATGACAACCACTGTTTCATCCAGTTTAGAGTATGGCAATATTCAGAATTCTCATAAAAATACGTGGCTATCGTTACTGATTGCCTTCCTACTTATCTTTATCAATTTGAGACACTGTGAACATAACAACATGTACGAAATTCAAAAATCCTTGTACTGCCTAAGCGCTCAATCTTCCAGAACATCAACACCAAAAGCTTAATTAGGCACAAAAACACAATACAGATTCAAAGTCTACTTAAAGCCAGTAAAGTCTACCTAATCAGAACCATTAAAAGGGCATCAGATTACAAATTTACAGGTGGGTCGATAAAGATGAGCGTAAGAGAGAGTTAACTGCAAACCGTAACCAAGTTTATGAGTCTGATTTTGCATATCCCGCCAGATGTTTGAACAATAAACTTGAAGAGTACTGGAGGTTAGCGGTACGGGCATTGGGCCATCGACTGAACTTCACAGAATAAAGACAAAATAAAAATACAGCAACAGCACTTTGTCTACATTCATCTGGTGTATTGACTTTGATTGATGGTCCAATTGTGTAATGGTTCATTTATTGGTAAAATATGGTATTACACGTCAAATAAAAGGTACTAGTACAACTTAAAATGTACTGCGGTATATCTAGATGGTAGTTTCTATTATAAATACAATAACTACATTATAAAATTCATAAATGGCACGAGAGGGAGATCAAACCTCTGAACAAATTCATGGTTTATAGATGAAAGTATGAGTGTTTTTAAATAACCTATAAGTTATTGTACCTTTTATTTTAATCAGAAGATTAGTAATCGATAGTCAACTAACACAGCGGTACGATTTAATCCCATTTCAAATTTAACAAAAGATTGAATTGAAATCCGTTTTAATACTCACAACAACAATATTCTCACCGATTTGATAAATGCTTAATAAGCACAAAACAATGCTATGAAAATAGCCACTGTTTCATTTAAAAAACCCCTTTCATTCAAATTTTAAAAGTTGTCGGCTTCGAACCCGGCTCGGTAAAAGAGAATTACTTATGAATCAATAGTTAATGAGTATCAATGGCCGGCTTTTGAAGCTCAGCAGTCTGTGTGCATTCTCGGCGAGTAGAAATGGGAAAACAATTCAGAAAGCCACTTCAATACTTTATTTATCCGGTTAAATCTTGCGTTCAATTTTAAAAAATATTTCGATTTAAAAGGTTTTTACTTTATTTTGTGATTTCAAAGTCTATCAAAGATATAGTAAAACAATTTGAAAGCCAACACAACCCGATAGTGGTTTGATGTGACATTTAAAGTATCGATATTCGAGACAGCCGACATTGTTTTGTCAATAAGGACATTTCAATGCGACCTTAAAAAGTGCTTACATTTGTTGCCCTACATAGACGGCGCTGTACGAAACTCAGGTCCAAAAATTTTGCCAAAAAATTAAACATCAAATTATTTCATTGTTTATTTTATGACGTTGGACATTGATGTGTAACTCATTAAGACGGATAAAAAGCCGGATGAAATTAAAAGCAACTGTCCAGTTTGACTATCGCAGCCCTATTGGCGCATCATTAATATTGAAAGTAGCTCGTCGTCCATTGTCTCTCGAGTGGCAGCCTCTTTGTGTATATAATACGTCTACTTCAAAGTGGCTACTTATTATTTCCTTTACTCTAAACTTTTGCTACTGAAATGCATCGATTCAGTGATTTCAGTGGTCCTTTTTGTATTTGTTTCCTTCTTTTCTTCCTTTATTGTCATTATTATAGCTCCAGCTTGCTCCTTGTTCTACATTGTGAATTTATACTTTCTCTAACAAATACGAACTGGTACAAAATACGTTTTGTAACAAAAGTGCGAGTTTAACAACTGTATATGTATCAACCCAATATCGTTAGCTTACAGTGCAACAAATCTCAGAAACGCTATAAAAAGGCACTCCAATCG
The DNA here is from genome assembly GCA_963931895.1 of Eupithecia pulchellata. Classification (NCBI taxonomy): domain Eukaryota; kingdom Metazoa; phylum Arthropoda; class Insecta; order Lepidoptera; family Geometridae; genus Eupithecia; species Eupithecia pulchellata. The sequence goes on along the minus strand of OZ007527.1, from coordinate 9,718,143 downwards.
ATAGCACAATATAAAAGAACCTTTCTATTTTTCGCTGAACTATTTTAATTAAGGCTGGACCGTTGGAAGGAGTTTATAGAGGGACAAATCGAGCGACCGATAGATTGGAAGCCAATAGTGCGCTGGAACACACCAATTGGACTTTATTTTTATTCTAACTAGGTTTAATTTGAGTTGATGTAATAACAAGGTATACTGGTTATTGTATTTACACAAAACGCTGATGAAAATTGAAATAATCAGCGTTTTGTTAACGAATATTCATGTATCTTTTTTTTGTTACATCAAAATAAATGACTAGATTTAAAAAAGTTAAATCATGTACATCATGTAACGTAATAGAACAATGGATAACTAAGTATTTGTTTTTACCCATTGAATAGGAAATAAAATATAAATATGGTTCAAATCTAAAGATTTATGGAGTCTACCAGTCTATCAGCTTTGATTGGACTCCCCAATTACTCGGGACTATATTTTGGACGCTACCACGAACCGGTTGGTGGCCGTAATTGTCGTTGTCATTAACATTTACGATAACGACTCAGTTAAGATTGACGGTAGGTTATCACACGCTGTGTATGACTGCAGTGATATGATACGATACGTCTTGGACCGTTATGGTAATAATGTGGACCAGGTTGGACGTATTGAGCTGTTATGGGTTGGCGTTGACGGTCTATAGAATCGATTTGACTGTGTAGCAGCTTGTCCATAGGATAACCTGCTACACAGTTATCACTATCTTGCTTTTACTCTGTTGTGTATCTATCAGAGTCTGTGATAGGTTAAAAAATATAAATATACTATAGACGTCAAAAATATTAATTGATTTGTGAGAAAAATGATTTCTAAGAATCAATGTTTCACATTTCTTGAACTGTTCATGTTTTATTGTCATTGGTATTGAATTAGCGATCCAATTACATATTAATCAAAATGTACTAGAAATGATTCCTTACACTTAAAATATTCGTATCACAGCAATGTAAGATCTTGTATAACAAAGGACATGCCACATAATCACAGAAAGTAATTAAACTGCAACAAGTTTATCTTTCGACATGCGTCGAGGTCATTAAATGTGAGTTGTGTCTTGTAAACCCTCGTGTCGATTCAACTTTACGCCTGTTTTGTGTCACGAGAGAGTCGTCAAAGTGTGTGCCGTAGTCAGAGCAGGATAGCTGGCTGAACGTTTAAAACCTCTGCAACTGAATTCGTGATTTTTAAATGTGAAATGTTCTTCATTTAGCCATACACAGGATATGCAAAAAATGATCGAAGTGACAATATTATATAGCCTATGTTCATCAGGGAAAATTTTCATTCTAATAGTGTAAGAATTTTTCAAATTAGTTCAATAGTTTCGGACCCTATTTAATTCAAACAATCAAATCTTTTCTCTTTATAATATTAGTATAGACAACCAGCTAGGCGCATAATAAATAAATAATGCTGGACAATCTACACAGTATCATCTAGCCCCAAGCTAAGCAGAGCTTGTGTTAATAATAAAGTGACAATTTAAAGACATTATTACCTTGGACAATACTGTAGTAGCAAGTGAATGTTTGAGAGCTCTGGGATGTTAAAAAATAAATCCTAACATAGTTTCATGTTACTAAAAATAATCTTGTTCACATATCTAACGTGGACAGCTTAATTCAAACTAAACTCGAATTAAATCACAACCAGCATAACAAATCTCTGTTTTACAAATCATTGTTTGTGTTTTGTGATGAAGTAGTTGTGAGTCTGCGCGCCTGCGTCTCATCTCGAAGAAGCCATCTGCATGATTTGCGCATATTAATAACATGGAGATGTTGTGTGCCTTTGGGTGCATGTACAACATATGCACACGATAATGCAAATGTTGTTCACGTAATGTCGGATATTGCATCCGGCGCGGTTATCTTGCGTTTTCGTTATAGCGTAGCTAAGCCCGGTAAGTGCTACGAAGCAACGCCGCTACAGTTCTACGAGGAAAGGTCTACGGCGTAGCAAGATGGTAGCTTCTACGAACTTTTTATGTTTATTCGTAGAAGTAATTTTTCATTCACAATAATAATGTCTCTCTCAGACTCAGTGAACATTTTCTAGGTATCTCATTTAAAGATTTAATTAAACTAAATTCTAATGAAGTTCACAGGTTATCGGAAACAAGCTTTTTAAATTAGTCAATGGTACATTGTGTAATTCATAATTCTTTATTGCACAATAAAATATACAAAAAACGTTAAGATGCAAAAGAAATGGCAAAGTCGATGTAATTTACAATTGCAGTCAGTAATCTGATCCCTATTCATTTTAGTGATAGCTGTTTTTAGGAAATTGATATCAGTGTACCTGCGTAGTAGTTCACTTAAATTATTTTGAAATATTAGTGTAGATTGCCATTTCGAAATATTTTTAGCATTGTATGTTACAAATGGCGTGTGTTTCGTCTTATGAAACACGATAAATAGACTTTAATATGTTAATAGGTCGCGAAAGTATATAAAAATCTAAAATTGTCTCTTGCAAATGAAATAATTTTATTCACATTTTCTGTTTTCATTAAACTGTTTTTTAATGTTGAAGCACAAAAAAGTGCGTGACAACGCGTAAAGGAGGAAAAACATGGCGTCTGAAACCGGCAGCCGCAAAGCCTTCATCTCAAGAGATGCATCATTATGGCGTGCGGCGTGCCGCGGGGAGTAGAGAGCTAGGGTGCGTGCACAGTACCAACATAGAAACAGTAAAATCCACAATTCCCCTACGTACCAAAAACGTTTCCAAAAAATTTTTTACCTCTAAATAACCAGACGACGCGGAACAGATGTCAATTTTGATTATTAAATACCTAATTATCAAAATTGGTAGGCCATTACGATAAAATGTAAACAAATGAATAACAAACGCTCTCTAGTAAATCAATTATTAAGGTAATGATGATACTCGTAATGTAGGAACAAGTATTTAAAAAATGATCCAACTAATGTAAACTGTAAAATTACAATCTGCTCTGCGGATACAGATGCTAAAGAACTTATTTGGCAACAGTAATCAAGTTTTGCAATACCTATTAAATAGAAAGGAAAATCTATTTTTGAACACTTTACAAATAATCTATTAAAATATGCACATTAGATCCCACAGCTCAACAGATGTTCTCTATCCTCTATATTTTCTTCTCGAATTTTGTAAAGAGCCAAATCGCTAGACCTCAATAGTGACCACAGCCTTACATCTCATTTAAAGGTGTGTTTACATAGTACAGCGACTTGTGGAGGCGTCTTCACCGAAGTGCACACAAGACATCTTCCTATCACTGCCCTGAAAAACTTTTAGAGCCGGGCGTTTTGCTTTCATTTTATGAAAAACCACCTTTCGGTTCATTGAACGTAGCGCTGAAGAATTTAAAGCGAAACTGGTAAAAAGTGTTTCAATGCAACTAGAAAATTATTATTTTAACTATAGCAGACATCTCCGCGTGACAGGTTTTTGGATTAAGGCGCATACAGCACCTAAACTGGCGCCACCACCTACTTTATGTTATTATTCTGTTTAACAAAGGAATTTTCAAAAATCCATCGTCCAGTTTGTGATACCTATCATAAGCTTTTTTTAATTCCTCTGTAATAGTTTTATTCTATTTAGTTTAGGAAAAGATACGAAGTTGCCCTTGGTGGCCACCAAAATCTATTTTCGTATCTCTTCCTAAACTAAATAGAATAAAACTATTACAGAGGAATTAAAAAAAAGCTTATGATAGGTATCACAAACTGGACGATGGATTTTTGAAAATTCCTTTGTTAAACAGAATAATAACATAAAGTAGGTGGTGGCGCTAGTTTAGGTGCTGTATGCGCCTTAACAAATTTTTATTCATTGTTTTTAAACATTCATTCTATGTTCTTTCTAAACACGCATGAAGTGTCATGTTGTTTTTACAAGTATGAGTCAAATCATCCATCATAAAAGCATAAAAAATATGTTTAAACGGTTGATCTAACGCGGTGCCCCAGCGTTTTTAAAATATTCCACTTACGAGTATTTTAACTGACAGTGACGTACAAAGCAATAATAAAAATAATTAAACCAGCGCGCTTCGTTTATGAGTGACAGTTTAGTAGCTGACTAACGTGTTAATAATAGACCAGAAAGATTATCCTTGCTTTATCGGTTTTGTTATTATTTTACTGATGACTTTGTTTCAGTTTGTTTTATAAGTATTGAACATGAACATGATGATTAAAATCTTGACATTTATGGTTTACAGTAACCTATTGTTGAAATCACTTTTTCTTGGATATAGTGGGCAAACAAAAAATATCTTTAAATATATGTGGAAAGAGACTACATGTTTTGCGTAAAAATTTCCTTTCCATTCCATTTTGCCCCAAAAACAATTTACTAGCGATTGAAGTACGCACGCTCACCGAAAGCTTTATTCAAATAAAGAACATCACTTCGTGAACCCTTCTTTTGTTTTATTTTCCCTGCAATTTCATTAGTCAGTCAATTTTTACACCGCAGTAAAAGTTGCAGAATAACATTTTTTCGTGAATATTAACATGTTACAGCATGACATTGTGTCGGTGTTATTGCATTGTACATTTTTAAGAGAAAAACACCGCCGTTTTTACAATACCAACACTGTGATGTGCGTCGAATATTTTTATATATTTCATAACCCCAAAATATACCGGATGAGAAAGCTTTGTTTTAAACAAATCGTTTATACTTTTTGTAGTTTTATAATATCTTATAAATTTTATTTCAATGGAATTCAGATTAAAATAGGACAATGAATTGCGCCACAACTTGAAAATGTACGAAATTAAATTGTAATTACTAGTATGGAACGTATTAAATAATCGGAGTTCTGACAATGTGTGGAAACTGAAACACCTGTATGACAAAGCGCTATTTTTATAATAATATGGGGTTTTCATAGCAAAGTTTTACAACTGCCTTCTTTAACATAATGTGAAGGTTTATATGTTCTGAGACCTGTTTGGTTTATTTTAAATAAAGTAAATAAATAAAAGTAAAAAACTAAGCAATTCATACAGCATATCTAGCCCCAAGCTAAGCAAAGGTTGTGTTATGGGTATTAGACAACTGATATACATAATAATATACGAGTACATATGTAGATATGTAGATATTTTTATCATCATCATACATAGATATTTTTATCATAAACGACTAGAACACCCTGAACTGAATCCGGGTCACTCAAAGAAGAAAAAAATCTCGGAAAGTAAGAATGCTAGGTTAATGCAACTAAGGGTTACTTTCCGAGATTTTTTTTTCTTTGAGTGACCCGGATTCATTGCTCTCGAGTGTATTTGCATATCGTACAAATAATTGAACGAACCCGCAACCTGACCCGGACCTTCGCCCACCGCACCACAGGGGTCGTTTTATTAGCAAATACGTTTATTCCTGTAAACAATATACAAAAAGACAACTACCTATGTATAAAAATTGAACATCGCTTTTCTATAACAGCAATTAAACTAATTGGAGGATTTACAAAAAAAAACATGCCACCATAAGACACGTAAAGTTACTCATTAGTAATTTGAAATGTAAGAGCAAAAACAGGTTTATACACATGTCGTAATAACATAAAACGGAGTATTACTCGTCATCCAAGTCACAGATGTCGCCAGCTCCGTAAAGAATATATTTACCGGCAAGTTCGTCAGCGAAGCTCGCGGCGGTAACAAATTGTCTAGCCTGAGGCTCCTCCGTGTTATGAAAACTGCGGCACAGGTAAAGAGCTTGCGAGCAAACAATTTGTACGCCGCTTACACACTGAATAAACAGCCTTATCTTTCGCACTGTAAAAGATACCTACTCTCATATTTTAGACGTTTTGAAACCGAGAAATTCTTTAGGATAGGAATGTTATCTGTTACAAGTTAGACTATTCAGTAAGTGGTAGTTTTTAATTGAAAAATATTGTTAAGTTTTGGGAATATTTGAGTTAACTACAATTTTTCAGGCAAAGATGCTTCCCGAGATTGGTACGCTAGCAAAATTAAATATTTACGCATAATAAGGCAATACCATCAGACCTCAATTCCTGTTTTGCAATTCAACAGGTGTACACAGAAAGTTCGATTAGATTTTCAATAAGTAAGCGGATTCGCAAGATAAGGAAGGTTTCGGAAAATATAACGATAAAAGTTTATTGAACCTATATTATGTAAAATAAAATGGTTGATCGCGCCGAAAGCTGTAGTGATCGTGGAATTTGCCCTGAGGCTTGTTGTATAGAGTTCATTTTCCTTCTACTAACGAATTTGTCAAAGTTGAGAGATAGAGAAGTTTCTCTTTAGTGGGTAGAGCTTTTCTGAATTTATGTGACCGATATTTTATCAAATCATATCCTTAGCTTTATTAAATTGATGATTCCACCCGTACATTTCATTCACATCATCGATATTGCATCTCATAAATATATGTGTTTTCAGAAATAAATGGGTTTTCAGAAATAAATGGGTTTTCTGGTTAGCGGTCAGTTGATGTCATTTAAATATTCTCTTTGCGGTTCATAAAATAGGGATCATGACATGAAGTATTTGACACTGCAAGTTATAACGATACTTTTTATAGTTTATTGACTCGTGAAAATATTTAAGGGTAACCCAGTGTTTATTTATCAATATTTTATCAATATTTTATTTTATTTATAATCATATTTAAATCAAGAAAATAACAATACGATTTTCACAAACGAGAAAATATAAATGTGTTTAATATTTTGTTAAATTTTATAGGTATTTGTATTCGAGGTAAAAATTGGTTTCGTGTTTTCTAAAATTTACCGCTCACATAATTATTGCAAATATGGCATCATTTCAGTAGCATGAAATTTCTATGAATTCACTGGCAGAAACCGGCAAACCAGCCATATTGACAATATTGACATAACAAAATCAAGACCCCTAACATCAAATTAATAATGCTGGACAAATGACATAGAATCATCTAGCTCCAAGCAAAGCAGAGCTTATGTTATGTGTTACGAACGAATATTAAGATTATCACAAACCGTAATCACCGAAACTCCATTACACCTATTGATCTACCTTCATGCCGTAGCATCAAGAACTTACCTATAGATATATTCACAGATAAATATTATTCAGTAACCTAATCACTTACGCTCACAGCATTATCCGGTCCTTGCCCAAATCTCGGCCTAAATATTCATAACTTTATCGGCTACACCATAAGGCTGTAAATCGCCCAAAGGCAATGACGATTCGGACTCAATTATGGCGATCCTGTAAAGCAATTATTGTAATAGTCTACTTAATACGGCAAAACAATGTACCGCTATCGGCAAATTCTGTATTTATGTAAACAATTATTTTCCTAATTGCTACACTGGGATACAGAGTTCAGGTTACAGCTTTAATGAACACAATTATGTAATAGATATTTTCTGACCTCTTATAATAATGTAGTACAAATTGAGGTTGCTTTTCATGCTTAACGTAGGATTCTACGTTATATTTCTTTTTTTCCGATTTCCATAATATTGTTTCTGTGAAACATAACTCTGTTTTATAAAGTTTTCTTTTATTCTATTGTATTGTATATAAGTATTCTATTGTGAAAAAAAACTTAGTACCGCATTAGATTTTATTTTTATACCGAAAAATAATGAAGAATTGGTTCAAATAGTAAAAAAGTCTTAGTTTTGTTTTTTGTGCCAAAATCATGAACGTAGTGCTTACTTTTACTCTAATTGAGGTTAAAGCATACATTGACACACCGAAAAATATCTAAGAACAAACACAAACCACCTTGAAAATAACCTGAAAAAAATCTCTAAAATATGACCCTACCTTGAAAAATCTTAATATTCACGCACGTTACTTCCTGCCGTGAAATGTTGATTCGGTTTCAGATAACAACATCAGGCTATATCTCAATGGTTGCGTGCCACTGTCTCATAGATGCCTCGACTTTGATCTATACGCCCTTTCGCGATGATATCTAAAATTATACCTCTACTGATTTGTTGAAAAGGTAATTATGTAAGGTTAATTGATAAGGTTCTGGATTTTTTTAACCGATCATGATTGGCTCAAGTCTAGAGTATTTTGTAAAAGTAGAAGTACAAAATGCCATTGAACAGTATGTATTGCTTTGAAGTAATGGTCATCAGCAAATTAATATAATATCCTGTATCGTTGACAGGGTGATCCTGCTTCATGGGTCATATTTACAAAATGTTTTAAATTAGTTTTTTCATTGCTGCTTGTGGTTTTATTGTATTAATATAACCGTTAAACCAACTGAATTCTTCCCCAAGTTGGCATTTTGCTCGTCATGCTTAAAAACCGTAATTTTCGCTCACAATTTCCGAACGCCTGCTATCATATCTTCGACAAAAACCCTTTCTGGAGCACCTCGTGTGTTATGAGCTCAAAACACGCCTCCGATAATTGTCGGTGGCCGCGGAATAACGGAAGTTGATAAAATATGTTCACGCAGGGCTCGATACGGAGCATCGTAGTTCCGGAGCTTAGCGTCTGAGGCTTTTAAGGAGAATGTATGCGAGGTATGCTTAACTAGGTCGCGGTAAAAGCCTGAATAAATCGAAGCTTAAATGTGTAAAGTCACTATCAGGCGGAAAATGACTGATATTTTAAAAGTATACCTACGTAAGAACATTTATACGCATAAGCGTGAGGGTAGCTCGGATGTGAATTCGATTAGGTTAAAATTGATTCAACGATAAGAGTCGCTAAAAGTTTAAATTAATGTTAATTCTATAAGCTTATCGGTGATAAAAATATAAAAGAATGCAATAAAAATATCACTTAAATAAGCAGAATTAACAAACTGCAATAACGATAAACTGCGACTTCTCAACTACATTTAATCTAACTTTATACAGCTGGCTTCGTCCTTAAAAAACTTAGATAATAGGATACTCTCGCTACAAAAATACTAGAGAAGCAGTTATTTATCTTTCATAGAAAAAGTTCTCGGTAAACGTTCATGAATGAATAAGAAAACGGACTTAGTTCCAAGTCGTCTCGGTAACTATCCTTCTAAGTGGCAAGTCGTAGAATTGCTAAAAAGCACGTGCTTGCATTGAGTTCTGTAAATAGTTCTAATCTTGTGCCCGAAGCTGCTGAGTCACACGCGAGCTTTGCAAATACGACAAAGTATACAAATGCAGTACTTAAGTTATATTTGAACTTTTACAAAGGATTAATTTTAACTTCTTTTAAGGACTGTTTACAGTAGCAGTAAGATCTCGGATAGATGGGTTGGGTAGGTATATTTATTTCAACAGATTTATTTACAAATGACTTTTATTCTTTAAACAGATGAGACTTATCTTAGATTTTGCCTGAATGAGACAAATTTATACAAAAAACCAATAGATTTGCAGATTTTCTGTTGCGTTACTGCAACGTCTTTACTCTGTTTCCGTGACTACATTTCACAAACCCAACTTTGTCCCGTGACGTGATTACGCACCGCACTTTCTTCGCCTTTATTCAACTTTTTCTTAACTCCTAATAGTGGTAACATTGTGGGGAGTTCAAGCAATTCCGTTCTCCCACAGACCCGCAGTTTATGGTAATGCCACCGTGTCCCGTCTATACTTAGGTACCTTTGTTTAAAATTGTGCAATACTTGTTCGTAACTGCGCTTGCGGTTTCAGGTGCCTTACACAATGCTAGGAAGTTGGTTTCGGAATCTTTGTTTGTTAGGAAATGCTTTTTTAAAGAGCTGGTATAATGCGGCCGTTTGGGGATTTCTGCCACAATGAGTTGAGGCGAAGTTTGCTTTGCACTCATTTTTAACACATCAACTTTTTCCTCGAAGTTTTATGGTTCAGAAAAAGTTTTTTAAGCTGTTTTAGTTGTGTGGGTAACACGTTAAAAAAAACTGTAAGATTGAAATGATATTTTTAGTTGGGGTAAAAGTGTTACCCACTAAATGCGACATTTTAGAAGGTTTACAACACCTAACGAAAAATGCAAAATTTACACCAGTTAAAATGACGAAAAACAAACTCGCTATAACTAGGTTGGCGCAATCATACGTGCCCGTTATCGGCGGTGATAAGCCGAGCCGGGAACATCCGGAGTGGGTTCCGCCCCGGGCTATAGCCAACTGAATTCTATGTCGCTTCGAATCAAATCCATACACAAACTGAGCTTTGCCCTCCTTGTTTTAGAGTCGAAAGTCATCAACGAAGCCAGTTGACGAGAAACGTCTAGCTTTACATGCGAAATTGAGCTGTCATGGGCTAATTTCAAGTTTCATTATCACTTGCGTGCGTGCCGCAAATTTGTTGCTGTACACTGAAACTGCTGCATGTGCCTAAGTTTTATCGCAACGTTACCCCACAGTGTAGCATTTCGCACTTGATTTTGTAAAATCTAGTCTGCATTTTATGACAGATGTAAATATTGAATAACCTGCATTTTTGTTAAAAGGAATACAAAAGCTTTTCTAAAACAATACTAACTGTATTCCTCGCTTATTAACTTACGAACTAGGACATGAAAGTCGATAAATTACAGCCATTATACAAACTAAACGTATCCCAAGATTAAGCCAAAGGTTTGAACTTTATCACACGGATCCTTCGCCGCTCTGTGCGTAGGCCCTAAAGCCTTATTACCCTCTGCAAAATAGCTCCGTGTTTAATGAGAAGGATCATCTCTATCTGAGCGGGCATCTTGTTTTGGCCGCGATATCTACACGACTACTGAACTTAACTACGCTTTCTCAGTTTATATCCACCGGAACTAATGCATCGCTTTGATACAGTTTTTAGGTGTTGGTTAACCAGCGGATGAATTTTTTGCAAAAAACTTGATAGTTCAATTTACTGTAAGTTAAATGGTCCTACTGATATTATTCAGGTGAAAATTTGTGCCGTTGTGAATATGGCCGAAGACGATGCAATAACTACTGAATGCATGTAGATCTGACCAGGAAAAATAATTTAAAAAAAAACGTGAGAAGCCGCTGGCTGGAGCTAGTTATAAAAGCACTTTCCTAAGTTATTTCTACAACTATCCATAATCATTACCCCAGGAACTATTGTTAATACTCGAATCAAGTCGGTTGCCTCGGTGTACTACTCGTTTACTCACGAGCCATCAATCGCAAACCCACCCAGTCTCGTAAAAGAGCATTGATCCTCTTTTTATAAGGCAATCGGGAAGATAACGTATTCCCGAAATTAGTTTCCAACTACACTGTTATCGAAACTTGTACACGGATCGGCCCAATCTGCGTGATATTACACAAGTTCTTGATTAAATTTAATAAAAGCGAGATGGTTAGGTAATTGCGCGGAAGTTTCATTAACGAGTGTTCGATTCCCGCGGTTTCCGTCATCAGCGTGAGTTCTGCTAAGATAAGGGATTGTGGATTGATTACATCGGGATTTGCAAAGTTTGCTTGCCGGATTTAGGTACCTTCTGTTTTATGAGACGTCAGCATTTACCTTTGCTGGTAGCTTTTTCCTCGTATAAAGAGGTTTCAGTTTAACCTCTTTAATTTTCTAAGTGCCAGGACGCGTAGTGTGATCCATCATGAGTGATTTTGCTCGTTTTCTCGAGAAACTTTGCTCTAAGCGCAAGCACATTTTGAATTTCGAAGTTAATATTATAAGTAGTAAGGAAGTATTAGTGCTATTCCACCTAAATAGTGCACCTGGCGGAAACAGGAAATGATCTAGCTGTCCTCACCCCCCTGAGCCCACCGTTGGGTTTCCTGGTCATTAATCTGCGATTGAGTGGTTGATTTTCTTATAATATCCTTTTCAGCTGTCGTGAATCTCACGTTGTTCCATAATTGAAAATGTAATAAGGGGAAAATGTAATAATTTTATTCTGTGGGTGCTGATTGCATTGGGAAATTGTACGTTTTACGTTATTTTTTTTTGGTATGGAAAAACGGTTTTAATTGATTTGAACAGAATGAACCTTACCTGTTTAAAATAAAGAAAAAATATGAGTAACTTGCACAAGATCTAACGTATTACAACGTAGTTTCTAATTACCTCAGCTTCTAGGTATAGTTCGTAGCTAAATCGACACCAATGGTATTATTTCTATTATCACACTTTTATCCTACAGTTTTATCACACTTATATTTAATTATCTATTAAAATGCGAAGGCATGGATGGATGTATATTTTTTACTTTTTAAATCCTACTTACTGAACAGATCGAGTTGAAATTCGGGATAGATGTGTGTAGAATGGACACTTTTTATACCAAAAATTTATCCCAAGGGACAGAAATAAAGACTAAACGTTTTTATACAAAAACACAAGCGAAGCAAGTATAAACTACTTGCTTAAGTATAAACTACTTGCTTCGCTTGTGTTTTTGTATAAAAACGTTTAGTCTTTATTTCTGTCCCTTGGGATAAATTTTTGGTATAAAAAGTGTCCATTCTACACACATCTATCCCGAATTTCAACTCGATCTGTTCAGTAAGTAGGAGTAAGCAGAAATAAAAAGCTTTATCAGCAGACAAAATTTGATTCGAAAAAGTAAAATTAATGAGCAGTAATTATTATTATTTAAAGTACTAAATAATAATAAACTACTATAACTTAAGATTGTTACTCATCTTTCTGTCTGAGTAAATGTTCAAACGAAAATAATCTAAGAAGTTCGTTCGAGAATTTCAAGAAAAACTTAAATAAACTTCGCACCGCTACTTAAACTTAATATTAATTTGTACCGCGATCACAAGTGTGGCTGGTATCATGTTAATAACAGTTGAAAACAGGGAGCATCAGCTTGTTAGCTCGAGTCAAAACTTAAGCTTAACGGATACGTCGGTTTGTTAAGGTGCTTCTGAGTGAAAGTTTCAAGAAATATAAACGAACGTAGAGTTTGTAAATAAAATGATTCCATGTAACGGTGTGGATTGGGTTATTATGATCGTAGTATCGTTACTTCTAGATACACTGCTTGCATCCTAACTATTTTTAATAATTAAATGTTTTTTTTTATCCATAATGATAATTTTTAATTATCAATATATCGTAAGAATCAACTTTCCATTCCATACTTGGAACCACCATTTTTAATATCGCATGAAATTACTTGGTTTTCTGATTTTTACCAAATTCTATCGCAGACCTTATTCTCAACTGCAGTCACTTTCAGTTTCAAAATTTAAGGTGTTGAGTCAAACACAATTCAAAGGTGCCCTTTCCTATGATAGCTTCTCTTAGTCGTTTCTTATGACGTCAACGAGCTAAGTTTATTCGATTTTGACAAGTCCACAGCATGACTGTACGGGTTGTCGGCTTTTCGTACACTTGTCATTTAAAAAAATAATTTTGAGATTCCATACATTGATGGTCAGTTTGTACACTCCTTATTTAAGGTTTAAATTTGCACAGAAAAATAGCTTTATCACATTATATTAAATTTTGCTTAATAATGTTTACCTGACTGTACTCAACAGCTTCAATAATTTGACGGTGTCCAAATCGACAGTAAAAAAAAATATATTAAAATCAAAAGTGTCGATTGGGACACGGTGTCCCAATAAATTTTGTCCGAATCGACAGCAGCTCATATTATCCCCTTAACAGCAGCGCGGAAATATCGGTTGCTGCTTATTAAAGTTCGTTTTACCTTGAAACTTAACTAGGTACTTGTATTCCACTATGTAGTTACATGTATGCGGTCTAGAGCACTTGAAAACTTTACTTCGTAAGTGGCTTTCATTCTGTTGGTTTTCAAGAATTTCAGTAAATATGTAATTACGTTTGAGCGAAGGGAAATTAGATTCCGATGTTGTGGTTAACATTTTATTGTAAGCATGCTTATCCATATACATACCATACATGCATACTTGCCTTTTTAGAAAATTTTGTCGCCATTTAATGCAGTAACGTAAAGGTCGCAGGTAGGTAATATTCATGAATAATTTTTAATTTATCCTAATTAATTGAAATACATTAAAAAGCTTGTGTTTAAATGCTCATATTTTTCAAAAGTAGGCATATTATAGTAGCATTTAATTTAAAGTACACAACTCAATCGAACACTAGTTATAATTTGTCGTTATGTTCCATTGGGAGTCTATCACTTAAATCTCATTATATCAGTTACCAATCATTAAAACAACAACAATGAATACCCAACCAGCAGTACAAAGAACAAAATCAGAAACGATAAAAAACACTGCAACTTTTTGTCGAATTATCATTGAACATGAGTATAAAAACCACCCATATCCCTGCAACTGAGCAGCCGGAGAGAAGCGAAAATAAAAGCAATATTAATTTAATCGAAACTCCTCTTCATTAGTTTCTGTGCGGTTGAGTGGGCAAACATATAAAAATGTTTGATCTCGCCAGTTATGCAATCCGGACGATATTCGAATGATTACAATCGGCCGGACGCCGAGCTGGGTGGAACCGGGTATGCATGGAATGCTCTTTTGAACAATATTTTTGTATCTGTCGGGCGAAATTGATTTACTTATTGTTCTTTTCATTATATACGTTAATCGGTTTGCATCAGTGCAAATCAGTATCGCGGGATTATGAGTTCATGTTTATACGTGTTATCACAATACCGATTATTATCCTGTTACTCGCCCATGATTTTATCTTTTCCATGCTGTATTCACCTATAGTTGTTTTGACACTTGGTATATGATACTTAACTAAGGTAACTTTAAGCTAGTTTTAGTGTACAGTTTGTTGGTGATCAATAAGTAAATAAAATATACAGTCATTATAGTATTGAATTTCAGAGTCCTTCAAATCGGAAAACAGTAAATTTAATTAAATATATAAAGGTCGTATTGTAATATTTGTAGAGGTAAAAACTCATGCTGAAGCTTTGCAAAGAGTATTTTTTCATAAAATCCAATTTTACTTCGACATTGTTTACAATGATTGTCAACAAAAATTCTTTTATTTTCAGTTCATTTTATCCTATAAAAATCCACGTAGTGTTTATTTTCTTTAACATTATTTTTCTTATATTTATTCAGATGCTATTTCTATATTGACATTATTAATTTGAAGTTTACCTAATTCAAACACTTTTTATATTTAGGTAACAAAGTACTGTATTTTGAATACTGTGAGTTGTTATTATTACATTAACTCTAACAATGACTTTAATTCTCCGAAAAATGTTTGAACAGTCTACTGCTGTTAAAAGTTTCACGAAGTAAATATTTCGCACACTTTATTCTTAACCAGTGTTGCTACACTTTAACAGCTAAGCGTTTATTGCACAATTCATGAAACACGAATGTGCCAGTGAAACCAAAAGCACGAAAGCGCCTTCAGTGGATGCCAGCGCTAGCCCACTAATAAGCCAAGGCAGTGGCGTGCATACGTCAGAGTCAGCACACTCGAGCCAGCTGAGAGCCGCGCATTCGTTAGCGACCGCGTGACTCCACTCACTCGTCCCACTCTGTCCCTCTCTTCAGCTCTTTTCATTAGGAAGTAATTCAGAGTGCCGGGCACTCTTACGCTTCATTCCTCAGCGTTTGTGAGAGCTTCGTCGCTCGCTGAATCAGGTGACGCTTTTGTGACTAGATTAAAGGGAACACGTTTTCTTAGTTGCGCGGAGACGTATTCTTTGCGGCTATATTTAGAAGGTCTTGAGGGATTGTTAGTTTTCGCCGTGTAGGCATTTTATTCAAAAAATGTACGACAAAATTCTGGGTATTTTATAAAATGCCGCAAACACACTATGTGTAATTCATGTGACAAAACATACGTAGTTCAGATTCAGTACACGTATACCTATACAGTTATACGGCAGAATTGTATCTGTGTCAGATATTAAGTAATTACCTACAATCCACATGATACGTTTCCATATCGAGCAAGCTCTCTAAATGATTATATCTAGTTTGTACAATATTTCACAAACTAAAATTCCAAGTACGAAACGCTATAATTTCACATCGCTTTGCCCGCTTTTAAACAGCGTGTAGAAGCAATTTCGTAATGCACTTTTATACACATTACTCGCGTGTACCTTAAGTGATGGTTTGGATGCGGAATCTGAGCTGAGAGGCGTGGACAAAAACATCTTGCAACGAGTTACAGCAGAAGGTTTTTGTGCGCGAATGTACATTTAGTATTGTTCTTTTTGCATTTTGAATGCAAGGTTGTTTATTGTTGCGGAATGTAATTTTACAGAGTTATTTCCATCGTGAAAACTCAAAACTTTGCAGGCTGTCAAGTAGCGTAGTAGGTACCTGCACAAACTTGTTGGACAACACTTAGAAGAGATAGAGAAACTTAATCTCCACAATTACACTAATGTTAACATAACACCGGGGACTCGGAACAAAATATAAACAAAAGTGTATTCGCGTGAGTTGACCCCTGCGCCTAGAGAAGGACTATTAAGCAGGGTCGGTTCAAAATTACCCCCGGGATTTCAAACCCCGATTTACTGGACACAGAATGAGCAATAAAAATATAATTACATTGTTTTACTCAGAATTAACGAATAATATAGGAAAAAAGCGAGAAAATTACGTATTTACGACGCCGAATCGGATCTAAATTACACTTTTGGGAGCATTAATACAAAACGTATTACTTAGAACAGTTCCAACGTGACGTTGTTGCACGACTTTTAATGGCGTAAGCAGATATAAAAGGACACAAAGTACCCTCTTCGAATGTAAAATGAAATTGAGACTCAATGCTTGGAAATCCATTGTATTATAAAATGGATTATAAGGTACAAATATAGGTAGCGCAGTCACGTGATTACTTAGCTAGGAAGGTGGGGCAGCGGTGAACAAAGGCTGTATGTGGAGTGCACAAAGCGCGGATACGCAGAAAGCATATCACCTAGATCAATCGTACGTTTATCGCCGGACGAAATCTGTTGCGCGTGTGTAAAACACGTACAGCGTTATCGCATTCGGCGATCGCGAAACGAACGATATTAGTACCATTCGTCTTTGTCGTAACGTTCCCTAATTTGAATAATCGTTGGTGAGAATGCAGAGTGATTTGCCGCAGCGGGGATCTCACTCCCGCTACTTGCGCGTATAATGGAAGAGCCATTTGAAGAAAACAATACAAGGAATTGTAACAAGAAAAACAAAGGTAATTCACTAGCACAAAAGAAGCTCGGAAAAATGCGAAGTGTGAATTTTCTCATTACGCCACAAATCAACTGTTAAAACAAATATTTAAAAAGGGAAAGGCATTCGCAGACTACAAAACGCTCCTCATCCCTGGCTACTGGTAAATGCGAAATCCGATTTAATTTATTTTTATCGTGGGGCTTTATAATTTCATTTTCGCACTTTCCATTTCGAGAGAACACCTGCGCGGACCGCGCTCTATCAGAATGAGATCTCGACGAAATCAGGTACAAAAAACGATAATGAACGCTCACTGCTTGCCACGTAATCTTAAATTATTATACGAGGCGAAATTCTTACTTGGCAGCAAAAGAAAACGAGCACAGCCACCGAGAGCGTTTATTGAAAATGTTAGAATATAAATAAAACCTTTTTGACTTTTTTAGCAGAAAAATATTTTGCTTCGTCTCTAGAAGAAGACTAGTAGCTCTAAAAGCATCCGAGAAGACCCTGACTTCATATTATTAATGGATGAAATTTCAGGTAGTTTTTACAACAATAAAGCTTACCAACATTTTGAAAGATAAAAATGTCATATGAACCTTCATTTCGTTCCCGATTTTAAGCTCGGCGTTTCTTTTACAATAGATGGGACAGAAGTTAAAAGAATGTTGTGATATCTTCGTATGTAAGGACCTAGTTTCCGTTATAGCATCAGAAAGATTGCAGAATGCAGTGTTGATGGAAGAGGCGCGTGAAACATTTCTGTTTCCAAAACTAAGCGGCGATGCCGAAGCCTCCGACGCCACGGCGCCAATCATTCCCGCGACCCTCTGCACTATTTTTCCACTTTCTTTTCCCTGGCAACCGTACGACTGACTTATATTAACTTCATAACTTGTTAAACACAACTTTTAGAAATATGAGATAAGTGAGAACCCTAGAGAGATTTGAAAGAAATGTTTCAGGCGGATGTACATTACGTCCCGGCGAGTCACTTAAGGTTTTTTCGACGACGTATCGCATTACAGACGAGAAACGCTCCGTATTTTATTAAATAAGAGGTCGTGGGGATAATGGCAGATGATGTCCGGGCCGGGCCGGGTATGAGCCCAGTGGCACGCCTCGCGATATAACCGTTTAGGTAATCACGAATCGTCACAGCGAGCATGGCTGTAATTAGGCAAATGCACCATGTAACGTGAGCTCGACGCGAGCGAAGCTCAACTTTACCGTCCTATTGTTCCCCGTAATGATTGTATAACCGCAATTTTATTATACAATTAAAATTTAACCGTTCCTAAAATGGCATGGTAGTCTATTTCGACGGAGCGTGGCGCGGTAACTTAAATCAAGGGTAAGTATAATCTTCGGCTAAAATCAAGGCGCTGGGCATGAAAAATTGAAAGCCATTAGCAGATGAAACCTGAATCGCAAAACTAGGATGGTTCGCATAATTACTGCTAAATTTTTGATTTAGAAAACTAGCACTTATTGTGTCGAGACGCGGTTATTGGGTTTTTCTGGTGGTATGTAGCCAGTCTACATAACTAAATGATTAATTCGAACAATTAATGGTTTTTTTTTTACAAATTCCAAGCACGTGTACCTACAACGATTCAAAGTTTCACGCGTGAGAAAGTGAGGAGTCCTAACTCCACATTTTGTTAAGATGAGCCAAAGTAAAAGGTTTAAATGTTCTGGCGGCAAGTTGGAGTTTATAAAGCACCTTATTCGAAATAACAACGCGAACGCCGCGGATGTCTAACTTAAATAAGATTTAATATTCCTATCCGGCAGGAAACTTCTTGAAGGAGCGTGTGTAATCAAAATCTCCAGGAAACTTGGAGAATCTCCGAGCAATCGCAGAACCTCGCAGCTCTCGCTAAAAAACTCAAATGAACTTGTCGCTTAAAACTAATTTCATTTCCGGCTCTCGTGTTAGAATAGTTTTTCGTGTTTTGCACTTTTTCCATACAAAGTTGTTCACAGTTTAAAAATCAATTTCTTAGCGCTGAAAAGGCAACTTGCAAGGTGTTTACTTCGGCCCCACTTTGAAACGATGTGAAACTAAACCTAGTAGGAATTTCTTTTTAGATTAACCAACTTTGGCAAAATATTTGCAAACAAGTTCTCCTGCAAAAAAGTTGACTTTCGACTAACTTTCCTACAAGGTAGAGACAATATTATTTTAAAACTTTGCCAGTTTGCTGGAAGTGCGGTCATACAGTTGTCTTTATGAAGGAAATGCAACGTACTTTTCTTATCCACCCCATAACATTACATAAAATCGGTAGTTTCTATTCTGTCTTGCCAAATACGATACTATTACCATATTTTAGTTCGTACCTATCTTCGCTAAAAGTGATTATATATTATACTGTCTCGAGATCGGTTTTTTATTATTCGTTATTATTGTGATTCGGTACTACAAAATCTGCACGTTTCAACGTTGTATAATAAATATTAATTTAAAACTTGTGGTCAACTTGTAGTGTTGCACTAGGAAATGATTGTGTGCCAGATTGTGCTTCGCTGTAATGAAATAAGTGGTTCTTCAGAGTGTGGAGTCAGATAAATCCTTGCACAACAGAAAAACTGTTAAACGTGACCAAGTACGTTTTGCGACAGAGCGAACGGAGTGGCCCTTGTCCTTCAAGAGCGCAATTAGTTCGCTTTTTGCTGCACTCAGGCGCTTTGAGTAATGATTGGACGTTGAGCGCTAGCGAATTGTGGTTGTTTACGAAACTAACTCTGATTTATCACCGAGGTCGACACTCGAATAAAATAAAACTACTACACAAAATCATAATTACAACGTTTCATATCAATACCACCATCAAGCTCTGGTAACATTTTTAACAGCAACAATCGCGATCAACGCGTTATGATAAATATTATTTCTCTGTCATTACGAAAATCGAGAATTTTAAGGAAGCGATAAAACCATTAAAATAATACTAGAGAGTAGAGTCGCATCTTTAACATGCAAATGTGTAGGCGTGGCAAGAAAGTTGGCAAACGTTCGGTCCTGATCCTGCAAATCTGCGCTGCGCTTATCAGCGGTGATTCATTCCGGCCCGCATGAGGCGCTCACCAACATTACTTGAACGCGCCGCGTGTGGTTTGCTCATGTTACTTATACTTAGTAACTGTGTGCCGCAAGACTTCATTTTATTTGGCGGATAAGGACGCTCATATGTCCCAGGGATTCACTGACGCTTTGTTGAGGGAGAAAAGAATGGATCGTGATGAGAAATGTGCTGGAATAATTTATCTTCGGGTTAGTTTAGGGAATAAAGCTTGTCTCAAGCGGTAGATGACGGCTTATTTCTAATTCAGGGACGCATTTTCGAAGAAGATAAAACGGGTGAATACCTGAATAAAAACGCCCAGTAAGTTTGACCGTTACTAAATTGTGAACAATAACTGTGTGGCTGTGACAAAAGCTAAAAGGGAACATCGTTTTTGAGTTGCAGGTCGTTACAGAGAGAGGGCGCACGTGCCGTTTATGGCCGAAGATGTTGAAAGAGACGCGGCACAAAGCGGTCGAGATTTATTGACCTACCGAAACGCGTAAGAGGAAGTTTGTAGGTACGCGGCCGCACCGCCACTCCAATATTTAACGTTCAACTATTTCCATCAATTTGTTCTATCAAGAAAGGAAAAACTTAAATTGGTGCGATTAAAGCGCGCCGCGTGATTGATTCCGTGCCTAGCGTCGCCACCCGGCTTCACTCTCTATTGTGCCTCAGATTTACTTCCCCATTTTATTGCGTACTCAGAACTTATAACGAAATAGTTACGGCTGTTAAAAGGTTTTATTGGTTAACCTTAGGCGTGTGCCGTCATAAAATTGATTCGCAACCAAAGGAGCGTACACATACTGTTAGATTTATAACTGTAGCACGTGAAAACGAAACAAATTTGCCCTGCAGAACGATATAAAACAGGGATATAGCACGAATTTATCGATGAATTGTGGAAATCACGTGATAATAAAATTTTTTCTATTGAATATTGTATGAAAAGAGTTTTACGGGTCCCACTCATTTCACTACGTTTTACTACCTACCTTTTTATGCAGGACGAGTATCGGAATACGTAATTCGCTTTACGGAGGTTGTAAATGCTCTTCTTAGTGACGTCAATGGAACTTACCTGTAACAAAAAATATACATATAAATATAACTAAGTTATACAATAGACTTTCCATCGTGTTATTGACAGTTTAGTTCTGAGAAAATCTGTGTCGGTGCTTGGTGAAAAAATATTAGGTATTTGCTCTACAAAATGTTTTATCCTAATTTAGAACTTTCTTACAGCCTTTATTGTTAGACTTCGAAGTAAAGGTTACCACACCCAGAGCAGATGCCAATTAAAATTGTAATATCCCAGTGATCAGATTGAAAGTGGCGAAGATCCCCAAGATCCCCCAAATTCACTTAATTTACTCCACCGAGCTAAAACTTTACGCACTTAATAAACTCCGGTCAAATTAAAATTCCGTCGGCTTAGAAACAATCGTGTCGGAACGTTAACTCTTTGGACTTATTAATAAGACTGTGATTTGTTCAGAAATAATGACGGTAATTGTGGATAACAAGTTTGTGTTTGTCATGTCCTTTGTATTTATCAAGTGTACTGTCAGCTTTATGTTCGGGTTTGTTTCAAAAGGTGGTCAGAAATAACTTAAAAGATGCACCTACCAACCTGTTCGTTATTATTAGTTGTTTTTTATATGGAATTGATAAAAATGTTTCTGAAGTGTATAAAATGTTTAATATCATTAGATTTTGAAGCTACCTTAATCTTCAAATAATCGATTTCAATAATTTTTATATCAAGTTAAAAATAGTTTTTGAGATCATATATTTGATACACTGATTTATTTCGCGTTCTAATTGACCTACAGGCATTATATATATTGGTTGAGTATGCTGCGGCTGCAAATCAGAGAGCACTGGTCCTAAAAAACTTGTCATTGTTATAAAACATCTGTTTGTGTTATTTCTCGTTGGTAGTCCTAATATATAAAACTAAATCCATTAAAACTTTATCGCAAACAAATCGTCTATTTCTTCCTTCGCAATGAGAGAAAGACGGTGAGAAATAGGAATAAATAATCTCGTATTTAGACGCTGCTTCCCCGGGGTCGATCGTAAATCAGCAAGAGACGAAATTTCTGTCTTACGTGAATGTAAAATTTACAGCACAATGCTGTAGTTCTAAAACAGGGTTTGATACTGCTTAGGGGTTAAATGTCTGGGTTTAGAAGCGTGAATTCACTGTAAACTATTTTGAAGTTGTTCTAGTTCTCATTGGACCAAATTATCTCCGTGGACCAATCAGTGAACTAGCTCGCTAATTGTTACCGCCCACACCTATGTTCTTCTCACCTGTTGGTGGAAGTTTTGGACAAAAAACTGCGGATAAACTTTATTGACGGTCTGCCAATTTGTATGTATGTTCTAAATTTGTATGTGTGTTTCGACATTATTAGTAGAGTAACCTTGTTCACTCATTAATAACCTGTTATTTGCAAACACTCTTAATTTATCGAGATAATTACTTATTGTTGTACATACAATTTAAGCTTTGATGTTTCTCTTATTGGTTCATTTACACAGATTACCATTTATGTAAAGAGATTAATGTAATTCACTGATTCATTTTGTTTTTGTTTTAATGAGAGCTCGTAGAGGTTTTGTGTTTCTATATCTTATATATCTTCCGAGTTCAATTATGACTAAAGGACTAACTTTTTTGTGGTCTCGATTAGAAAATCAAGCTTCAGTGACCAACATTATTTTTAGATTACTTTTAATTAACATAAAACCTTTCAATATCGTGAGTAGATAAAATAAAGGAGAATCATATTTTATCACCAAGTAAGAAATTCCTTGTTTAGAATCTGTTTTCTCAGTCAGCCTCGAGAAGCAAGTTCATTCCTCCTTAAAGCCAGACAAATATTTAATAACACAGTTGTAATCTCATGATGATAAATAAAATGTAGAGAGCAGACTTCATTTAGACATTTACCAACATACTTAAATATAAATCCGAGGGTTTAACGTACATTACGAGCGAGAAGAGAAGATACTCTATTATTCCAAAGTTAGTCGGTCTATTGGTACTTTTAGTGCACTCAGCATTAATATCTTGGGAGAAACCAAGAACTTGTAACCGAATCCGTGTAATCCTCGAGTGAGATTTATATGAGACCGCGTAGGTAACGCAGTGCGGGTACGATCTGCCCGTAGCCTCGTAGCAAGATGCTACGCCGTAGCGCCGCCGTAGCGATGTTGTAGACATTCAGGCTTAAAGTGATTTTGGGATGTAATATTACTGTGTTTATTTTACGAGGATATCGTGAGGTAAAGTGGGAATTTGAACGTGATAGAATAAAGAATTTTATAAGGTTTTTACCTGAATTGGGGAGGTTTTGGTACACTCCATTTGAACGAAGTAGCAAGCTCTTTTATGCCATATGAAAGAATATTTGTTTTCTCTTCCGTGTAAAAGCATGATAAAAATTATGTTATAGCTATAAACTTTCCTGTTACATGTTCTTCGCCGCTATAAATATAAAAACTTGGCTTCACGCAAAATCCTTCGATTACCTAACGTGTTAATTTACAAGGTAATGACGAGGCAAAACTATGGCTCCTACGTTAGCGTACTTTGCTCTAAGAGAGCTTACCTAAAAGTGCTCTTGAATAAACGATTTCGCTATTCAGCGGATCGTTTTCCTCCATCATTTTGCAGACATTCAAAGATCATCCCTACTCACTGCGTAATCGAAAAAAGTCGACTTAGTACGAGATACAGAGATAAAATAAAGGCTTATTTGGCAATAGGGAAGCATTTATTTACATAAATGCAAGATGATCAGTGAGAATCGTTTTTGTAGGGTTGGCAAGCGCACAGTAGAACATATGTACGAGCTTTTGTACTTTTTAAAGATTTAGTTTCTTATTGCGATGAGGGAACTGGTCGCTAAATAGTTTTGAGTGACACCTTAATAATTCCCTCATAATAGCAATGAGTCGTTTTGCGAAAAAAGCTATTTACCCTACAATTCAATATAATATCGAGTATCTTTTACGAACAGGAAGGGATCAATGGCATGTCCTGTTTAAATATTGCCATTTTCATTTGTCAGTCCCATGTTACAAGTGCTCTCATATAAGTGTAATAAAATATTTTGAATTTTTAATCTGTATTACTTCAAAAAAACTACCCTACTTTAAGTATTATAACATTCTTTAAGCCCTCGAGGATTTGTTTAGAATGTTACATTCCTCGGGTTAATGTACATAATATGAATAAAAGTACGAATGTTGCACCTATTTCCATCCAAAACCAGGCAACAAAATTAGTTCATTTTTTAAAACAGATGAACCATATCTAAGACCAATACGTCCTAAGACTTAGACATTAAACATCTAATGAGGCTATGAGGTTATTAATATCAATAGTATTACCTAAAAGACCTCACGATTTATCTTTCTAATTTTTTGTCATGACTAAATTAGTAAATATGACTGTAAGTAATTACAATATTATCTGGTCGCTTTATAACTTTTATTAGTAATTAGAAATGTCAGAACACATTAAAGCTAAGATATTCTAGATGACTGTAATTTTCTTTGTTATAAAGGAGATTATTAAAAAAGAAAATAAGAATCAAGTAATAAGGACAGAACAGAATTAAAACAATTGAGTTTATTGTGGACTGTTGCAAACAATCTACAGCTACCTCAACTGAAGCATTAATACCAGTTGGAAACCTCAAGCTGTAGTATGGCCGCCTGCCGGATAATGTCTTTTAGGCTGGCAAAACACGTTGCACCCAACCGAAGACATGTTGCGATATGGAAAGTTATGGGTTACAATAAATTGCCAGTGTTATATAAAAGGAGTGCAGGCAACAAACGTCTTGATTTCCATTTAAAAAGGGCCAGATAATTCAGAGCTTTAGCACGTTTGTATCAAAGTATATTGTGTCAACTCCAACAATTGCTCGTCTCATTGCCGTTGGCACAAAATATTTTTTTGGGGAGCTTCACACATAATATTTTTCACAAAATATTATTTGGAATACAATTTCAGGTGGGACCATTTGATTGCTTCAATTTTTTAACTGGTGTTTTATACGAAAGAAGGGAGCGCTGGTAAAACTACATTTGAAATTATGCGAATACCTAAGCCTTCCAATTTGATAGGCACTGAGGCTTTCGACCATGCTTTCTCATCCAGATCGATATTCAAAACTGATGATGAATTTCTCTTTATTATGTTTATTATGTGCCTTCGCTGTGTTTCCACAGTTTAGATAAAAAAAAATACGAAAATTCAGAAACAATTAGGCAGAACAAAATACCTAATTGTAAAAGTCATAATGCTATTAATTTTGAAAATGATGTTCTATGTTTTGTTGTACTTCAGAATTTTTTAATTTACAAATAACTGAAAAGATTGTAAGTAAACCAAAAAGTCTAAGTAAAAAAAGAAAGGGGTGCGAGCTAAACTTTAAAATTTTCCAACTAAATGGCTTTCGCCTACTTAAGAGCCGGAAATAAAAAGCTTGCAAATTGAAATTTTGGAATCCAAACATATTCCTTAAAAGTGATCGGCGATTTTTAAAATTGTGACGTGTCTAAGAGTCCTGTAAGGTCTAAAGGAAATAAAGCACTTTGTTTTTGATTTTCAGATCATCAAAAATTGTGTCCACCTTTGAGCTAGAATTTCATCATCCAGATAAAAAATATTGCTTTGATTGGAGGCGTTGAATCACTAGTTAGGCCAAGAGGGTCGTCTTGCTGGTAGACAATAGCGGATGAAATGACATTGTTCCTGTAAATTAACTTTGACGGTGAATCGTAGTATTGCCAGAGAAAAGGGTCAATTTCTGGAATTAGGCCTTTAAATTACTTTAGGAACCCGTACGTTTACCGTTTACTTGCGGTTATTGACGGTGTTTCTATATCTACATTCAGAATTACCTCTCATTAATTTTGGTCCAAAAAACTACGCAGGGAATGTAGTGCGCAAAGATTAGCACTGTTGAAGAGTTCTGTGATCTTACTATTAACTCGGTCTTACAACATCAGGCTGATTACCGTATTAGTACTCTCTCTGAATATTGAAGAATTTTTCAGTACATAGAAAATTCTAAATGTTATATTTTGATTACATTTTCTTTAAATATTTTAAGTGAAATTCTTAGAGAATTCTAATGATTAAATTTTGATAAATAATAATAAGAAAGCAGTGAAATTCCTCTGATATAAATCAAAATATAATCCAAACAAAGTGCCGTCTTACATAAGTACGTTTCTTAATCCATGACGTAGGTACAAATGGAGATATAACACGTCACCTGCCTTCGTATGTGTCTTTCCCACGCGCCCTCTTCCAAACGCTAATTTACTTTTGTTCTTACCGAAATGCCGAATTTACTTAGCTATCTCGGTAAGTCCTTGTATCATTCGAATGTATAAAATGTTTGAAGATTACGGTACGCTTGAACAAACGAACGGGTTACGTTTGCTAATGTATGTGTAATTTCTGGTATTTTGAAGCTGGTATTAAAGTGGTTTTGTATTTGAACACTGGAGTGCATAATTTTTTAGACAAACAGAAAATTTTAAGGTTTGTAGCTTGAATTAATACTCTTAAATACGTTCATAATTTTAAAAATAGATGACACTCTGTACTTATAGTCTTTATATATATTTTTTGTATTGCGTTATCTATACACGTGTAAAATTAGACTAAATATTAAATACTATCGCACCACAAAGCTGTAATAAAATGGATTATAGGCACGTTTTAACGAAAATTAAATCACCTACAATTATGAAAATCCTCCCCAACGGTTAATCGACTTGACCCATCAGTTAACCCTTAAAACCGCAAGTATAATCGTTCGAAAATTGTTTTCTAATATTCGCATGCGCTGCCATCTGCTGTGACGCCATGACACATTGATAGATGGCGCTAGTCAGCCGTCTGATTGATCGCTGACGTCTCTTCGAGTCAGCCTGACCGTGGATACTCATCATGCACCTATTCTGACGTTCCAGTACCTACTACTGAATATAAGTGGTTTAAGCTTTGGAGAGAACATAGGATAATGGGTTAAAATGATACGTTTTTTCACATGAACGTAGGCTGATGCTTTTATGTGAATAAAATATAGAAGGATCCATTTTTCTTTGGGTTTCAAGCAAATGGTCAGTAAAATTGTGAACTGCTGAAACGTTGAATCAAACAGGCATTGTGACGGATGTAATAATAGACACGAACCCAATTTACTCGTAGGTATTGACTCTCCCAAACACACGCACCTAATCAAAACTTAAGCGCTTCTTGCAATCAAACAGAAGGTAGTAAATTTCGTGTGAAATTAGCTTTCTATCTCGAACTCAATCACCGAACTCGGGACGTTAATGTCTCCGGGCATAAACTATATTCGATCGATAGAATTGAAATGGGAATGTTTCTAATTGAAGATCCTCGATAGGACCGAGGGTAATGAACGCTGTTCAAGCGATTAATGATGCTAGCTTAATCCAACTAAGCACAGAGATGGAAGGTGTCACGGGAATCTTGAGCTCACGTCACTCTTACTCCGCGTTCTCGACTCATAGCGAATGAGTGATAAAAGATTTTGCATCTCCCAGTTTGGTTAGCTAGTGATAACGAAATAGATCAACCATTTTGGTGAATCGACTCATCGCGTTATAAATGATTTTGCATCTCCCTGGTTTGATGAGCAAGTAATTATGCAATAGTTAAATAATTGAGTGAACGTGCTAATTTTAGAAAAAATATCATTTATCTTAGCTGGAGTAGGTAATAATAATATATATTATTACCTACTCCAGATATGTTTTAAATTAAGGAAAGTATTCAAGAACACTAAAAATACCTATATCGATGGGTGATATTTTTTTCTCAATTACGTAAGTCTTTCAGATTTAACATTCAAAAATAAATCAGAGCATTTTAAAGCCAAAAAACTCAAGTCAGAAGAAAATCTAAGATCTGATTTCTTAGAAATACGAATCCCTCTAAATCTTAAAACTCTGAATATGGTTTGTATTTCTTTGACTTCGATACTTTTCTTCTTAGCCAAATTCTGAGTAGGTAGATTATCTCTTATTTGTATAAGAAAATAGATAAGAACGTTTATATTACAATTTTGCCCGTTTCATTTTATTATTTGCAGATGCTTTTCACTATTGAACACTACAAAAACACTTTTTATTCTTTTTTAACCTGCTAGGAAAAGATCTTTCTATGAAAGTACAAACCAAGTTTATTTTACATAATTTTGTTAACTTTATATATAATAATAATAAGTCCAAATCAGAACGACGGCGACGTAGGCTACTCGGCATCGTCCTAAATGACCTGAAGTACTGTACTTAGTCATGTTCTGAAACCCTTAGTAGCACAAGGACACGTTGTTGGTTCATTAGAGCAACAACATTATCTCATGCCTTAATAATTTCGCGCTCGCTTTCGTGGTTCCTCAACTTTAATGGCAAATGCCTTCGTAATCATATCTTGGGTAATGTACAAATTCGATTAATTCATCTCTAAGAAATTGCTTTCGGTAAGGAATAATTAGATTACCAATACAGATTTGACTTATAGCGTTTGTAGAGGTCAATCACATGGATTTGTGAAAATGCTTTGTCGTTGTGAAGATGTGGTTTTTTTATTAAGTATAAATTTTTAGTAAGAAAAAACCTGGTTTGTTTTACTATAAAGTTTCACAATATTTGAAATCCAACTGTTACAAATTTACTATTGAATTTGGCAACAACTAGAACATAAACCAAAGTTGGTTTATAGTATGCAATGACATTTGGTTGCAAACTCAAAACCAGATAGACAGTGGTCTCTAATCAGAATCTCACCCAACTGAAACTGGGCTTTGAGAATTCTATTCTCTTTATATACATTGGTCTACCAAATAATTTTGTTACAAATAACGGCATAAACAAATTGGTCGTAACTAAGGAAGATCTTTTACCTTTTGAAAACGCTACTAATAACAAATGAAATTATTGCATCTGCAAGCGTTCAAAAATATTTATTCGAAACTGCGATACATCACGTTCAATTTAAAACTATAAAACCATACTCCAAGATCATAACACACAACTTAAAGTATCGTGGTTCTTACCTACTTTAAACTACCAATGAGAAATTTATTTGTTAAGAAAACTGCACGAATAAACTTTTAAACAAGGTAATAAAATTCTTAACTGTAACAAGAAGTTAGTCGAATAGTAGTGAATAAAACATTTTTAGTCCGCACTAGATATGTAACTACAGAAGCGTAGATTTCTAAGATGTATATTGGATCAAGGTACATTTTACTGCGAGCGGCCCGAAATTTAATCGTGAATTTACCTTGCCCGTCACGTTCGCAAATCGGACACTTTTATGACATCAGACACTTTGCGTTAAATGCGGAGGCTTAAAAAGGGTTGATAGCGCTAGCCCTGTCACCTGGAAAAGCTGGGGACGTAACGATACCTTCATCATGGCACCGGACGTTCATTGATAATTAATGGGGCATGCCAGTGTAACGAAAACAAACGAGTGGCGAGTAGCAACGCGCACGATAACGATTAATATCTGTGCGGGTGCAAAAACAACTCTGCGGACTTACTGTGATAAATCATATCTCAAGGCGCAAAAATAAATGAACCCAATGATAAATGGTGACGAATTCACAGTACCGGTGTCATGATCGAGAGCGATAGGGTTCAAAATTTATAAGTTAGTTTCTCAAAATGTATTTACTTACGGGTATTACTTAGTAATTGTGTTGAAAACCGCGCGTAAAAAAATATCTCGACACATGGTGATAATAAATGCACGATTTTATGGAAACTGTGAATGGAGTAGTCATTGAATTACATACTCATCTTCAAGTCTACCTACAAAATAATTTAATACTGGTCTGCACACGACAAATTTTACTTCAAGTACGTAGCTACTCCCAAGAGACAAATGGCAATATTTTATCGAGCACTGATCAACTCAGTAGGAAATAACTGGAAAATTTCCTTGAACAAAGACTTTTTACAAAATTCTCCATTGTCCTCATCTTCGAAATGTCAACGTATAGATTTTGTTCTTCCAATATCCGCGATAATCGGGACTTCATTTTCTCCGATGTTTAATAAAATAAAAGGGAAGGCATTGAAGTTATATGGGTTCAAGTGAAAGTTAGGAAAAATCCACGCATAGAAAACTTCCTTTATAAGATAACTTTTTATTTGAGATTTAGAAATGAATTTTGGCAGTAAGCTCCGCGTATATTGTCAATCATCCAGCGAAGAAAATTTCCCTACAAACTGTCAAATATTTATCTTTTTCTCTTCTTGGCAATGTCAATATCAGCCCGGGAGCGCCGGAATTTAGTACTGTTTTCTTGAGAGTTATGTATTTCATGATAAAAAATAATAACACCAAAATGAATAAAACCTTTTTGGCTTTCCCAATAATTGCCTATAGATTATTCGAGAGCTTAGATGATTATGAGTACAAATTCAAACATTATTTTACTTCTAAAAGGCTATGCATAATAAATAGTGCCTAGCTTTTAAACAATAGAACTTTCAAGCTTTGGAACCATTACTTTTAACAAAGCAAAGGTAAATGAAGCACAAAACTTTTCCAGCAGTTATTTCAATGGTGTAATTCTTTAGAAGATTTTATTTGATTTTGCGATGATGGCGCAGTCTGCGTTCCCCAGGTACTGAACTACCTACATATAGTCTCGGAAATTGCGCTAACCACATCTGAGTACCAGGAAATTAGAAACGTTCGAGGGTATAATCGAATGTCCTACTCTGGCATAGAAATAAACTGACCGTTTTATCGGCGCCATATCTGCTCTAGTTCACTTGATTTTTGGGACTTCCGTTGGTAGAAGGAAAAACTTGTTTATGATATTTTTAAAAACCTATCGTCGTCGATCATTTGATATTTGAAATAAAGTTTCCAGAATTGAAACATCATTTCTTTTTTGTGACAAAGTCGAAGCGTCGTGTAACGATCGAAAATATTGTTGAATGAAAGTGGACGCACTCCACTTTCATTCAACAATATTTTATCTAGTTGGCAATTATCTTGAGTGAATCACATTATGATTTCATTTGGTAGAGTTTTATCGCAAAAGCTAATAAAATCATCATGAAAACAGCATAATAAACCGAAAGCAAAGTTCGTAACACGAGTTCTATCACCGCCACTTTACGAACTTCCTATTTGTACAACACTAATACTTTCTGATTGGTCGTCCAATACATTTTTCCCAAGATTAAGTTGACGCCGGTGTAGACGGCGCGGGGAGCGCTAATTACGTTAGTGATCCCCCTCCCCCCACTCTGAGTAAACGACTCGGCTTTCAATGTAAACAACCGCTCAAGTTTACTAGAAAAAAAAATCGCAAACCCACTTATTTATCCCTGAGGAACACCGATCTGATGGTAAACCGCGCCGTCTGTAGGGGCTTAATGAACAGACGTGCGCTGTGTGTAAGATAAGTAGGTTAGTTGTACAGATGACAAATATTACGCGATAAATACCGTACGGCCCACATTCCAGGTAGAGGATTTTTTGTACGGGAAGTGGATTTGCTGCCGCTATGTGTAAATTAAACTCTAAGTCAAGTCTAAAACGTTCTCTACATTATATTCGGTTTAATTTTGTAGTTAATAATATTCTAAATACCACCGCATTGTAAATTCCTTTCTTTGAAATCCTCGGAGATCGAATTCGAGTAATGTTAATGAGCGAGTTAATGATCATTTTAAGTACAAAGAATGAATTTGAATGTTTACCTACACTCGAGAGCAATGAATCCGGGTCACTCAAAGAATCCAAAAAATCTCGGAAAGTAAGAATGCTAGGTTAATGCAATAAATTGTATTTAATAGACAATTTAATACTCCTTAAATGAAAATTAAAAAAATATGAGTCACCATACATTTTATTTACACAAAATTACATAAAGAAAAAAAACTGCTGATCTCTCCTTAAAACAAAAATAGGAAACATGAAATTTTTGAACTTTATGACGATTTTCTTGAATTTCAATACTTCGTATTACCTCCTCGTGCTTCCATTACTGCGTTTACGCGGTTTGGCATGCTGTACACCAAGTTCCTTAAACGATTTTGGGGAATATTCTCCCATTCCTCTGTGAGAGCAATTTTGAGCTCAGGAAGCGTGATTGGGGGAGGGTTTCGTTGTTTTACGCATCTCCCTAGCTCGTCCCAAGCATGCTCGATCGGGTTGATATCCGGGCTGCGCGCTGGCCACTCCATACAAGTAATGTTCATCTCTTGAAGGTAGTCATTCACAATCCTACCTGTATGAGGTCGGGCATTGTCATGCATAAATATAGCATCCTCACCCAAATTGACCATAAATGGACCAACGTGTTCGTTGAGGATTTCTTCCACATATCTTACGCTAGTTAAAGAGCCGTTTTCTATGATCACCAGCTCTGTGCGACTTTCAGAGGAAATTCCGGCCCACACAAGTACAGACCCACCACCGTAGGCTACTTTTTCTTCGATGCATGCTTGCTTGAATCTTTCCCCTGGTCTTCTATACACTCTGTGTCTTCCATCGTGCTTGTAAAGCATAAATTTTGATTCGTCGGAGAACAATTTATTGCATTAACCTAGCATTCTTACTTTCCGAGATTTTTTGG
The DNA here is from genome assembly GCA_963931895.1 of Eupithecia pulchellata. Lineage (NCBI taxonomy): Eukaryota > Metazoa > Arthropoda > Insecta > Lepidoptera > Geometridae > Eupithecia > Eupithecia pulchellata. Next base: position 9,685,286 of record OZ007527.1, on the reverse strand, counting down.
ATTCTTTGAGTGACCCGGATTCATTGCTCTCGAGTGTAGTAAATGTCAAATAATTCCCAAAGCAGTGTTATTTAAACATCAGACCTTTTGTACTTTATGTCCCTTTATCTGATTAGTTCCAAAAATGTAGAACAAAATGTTTCTTTGTAAATATTTGAGAGGTGTGATTATTGTAGCAGAAAATTGTTTGGAGGGTTCGCGCCAAACTAATAGTGGTCGAAAAAAATATTACAAAAGTCAGATTCTGAAGTCGAGCGTGAACCATCCAGATATTATATTTCCGAATGTATTGATCCCCCAGGATCGTATGTTCGGTTTCGTTTCTGTGGAAGTTTTCTATCCCTCTGCGTTTAGGGAGTTGCACTGGACAATCTTATCAAGGAGCGGGAGGGAAGATTCTTTAGTGTCCGGCGCCCTCTCACCTTGAGGGATTTCCCTCGGCGCGTTCGGACTTCCTCCGATTGGATTTCGGATTCCGAATTATTATGCGTACATTCTGCCTCTTGAAAAAGTTTACATTTTTTAGCATTACGTATACTTCTAACGGAATTATAGGGGTTACGCGGGCCTCTGCGATGGGATTCGAGATTGAATACATAATATTCTATTCCGGGAAAAGGTTTTACATCTCATTTAAAATATTGTGCTTTTATCTGATACCTACAATAAGTAAATTACTAAAATATATTTTGGATTTCTATAATATTAGTTAAGCTGTAGTTAGATTACTTTTTTTAGTGCTATGAGAAACCTTTGACTATGTGCAAAAGAAAACTTATAACTGTAAAGTTGTGAACACAAACTCTATAGTTTAAATTGAATCTAGAAAATGAAAACATTAGTTTTTATCAGATTCAACAATAGATAATTCCCAAAATCTAAAGATTAACCATGTAAATAAGGATTTTGGTGAATGCACGAATGTAATAGCGACGCTGGACGAAAGTTCTGCCCGATCGTATTAGAGACCGCGGGCCGCTGGAGATAATGCCATTGCAATATCCCCGATCCGGTTGTATTGGCAAATTGGATCAAATGCAGCGCTCAGCGGACAAAAGATAAGAGTCGGATACGGGCTCAGGTAATATTTTGTTGCGGCTATCGCGTCCGTATCGCCGCGCCGCGCCGGTATCGCGACTCGCCGTAAACGCTTCGCAGTTCCACAACTTTTTTAATCTTCCAATCGTCTTTTCTTTCCATTTAACGGATTACCAGCTTAAACTCTCTACTTAAAAAAACAATACCCGAATAAATAAAGCAGATAAAGTGGATATCGGTTGTAGCCTTTCAAAAGTCGCCAGGGGCGGGGTATTGGAAGCTTATTTTTGTGAAAGATGAAAAAAATATAGCCCATATAAACGAGGATGCAGATTATTACTGCCCTGCGGGGACGTATAAAGAGTTAAGCCAAAGAAATATATCCCGTTTGATGAGTTTCGGTTTGGTTCAACCTCTAGATTTTAGGAATTAAATTGTAGCATCATCAGGGATTCCGTATCATCAGCATGATCAAGCTCAAACGGCGGGCCTCATTTTTGCGTCGTTACGGGGTGAATTTTAAATTCCCTGCGAGGGAGTTCCACTCAACTATGTATGAAGGCCCTCCATGTGACTTGCATCCGGTACGCATACACTATGAACCCTGTTGTCTGCCAGAACTCGAAGACCTGCCTAAACCGATTACGTGCTAAAAATTTATAAGCCACTGCGATCTTTCCACAAACCGCTTAATGTAACTAAGAGCAGCGATTTGCCGCTATTACAGTGCTGATGAGGAAAACAACCGCAAAATCCCTTTAGACGTCATTTTAAATAGCAAATTATTAGATAGGAAAGTGTAACGGGGCGATGTTAATAACGTCATCAACCCTCCATTGTGAGCCGAAAAATCTGAATTGAAACGTGATAAACAATACGGCCCGTTTAAGCTTATCTCCCCTTGACTTATGATATCATTATTTTTGCGTTCCGAAAAAAATTACCTTGCCAAAACAGGAACGCGATGGGCATACTAATTTGCTTCGTCAATGTATTGATAATGGAGGATCGCCGCCGCCCGCTCTCGGCTGGTTTGAATTACAATAATCTTCTTGCAACATTTAAAGAAAACAAAACACTTTTGTACACCTATTATGTGTATGTGCCGTATAAATTACTCATATAGTTTTGTGAGACGCTCATCTTTCTGTATGTACTTTGAGGAACCCTGTGTTAGTTCTTGTTTTATTTTAAAGTTTTAATTAAAATAGCACATAATTGTAAAAGCATAAATGATTTTTTGTTTTAATCATTAATGCACATACCTCGCCACTTATATACTTAGTTAAAATCAGTCATTGCAAGTTTGCATAATTAAAATATTTACACCATGACAGGTTTTTAACGGCAAACCGCAGACTTAGCGAATATACTAATTATAAAGAGGAAAGATTTGATTGTTTGTCTGTATGTTTGTTTGTTTGTTTGAATTGAATAGGCTCCGAAACTACTGGACCGATTTGAAAAATTCTTTCACCATTAGAATCTTAAATTTTCCGTGATGAACATAGGCTATATAATATTTTCAAAAAAGTTAGGGATCCGCATGAAAAATTCAATAATTGAACCGTGCGCTGTATATTCAACCTCTTTTTCTATTATGGCGCGTCAGAATAGAAAATGAGGTTGAATATAATAGCGCACGGTGCTTGCTTTTTCTCTACGGCCAGTGTCAGTTATGGAGTGTCGAGTCAATGCCAAAAATCCCAATGCTGTTAGAAAAAGTAAGGGATCCGTATGAAAACTGTGAAGCCCATCGTGTTAGTGTGTATAATTTCTGAAATTTTTGTTTAATACCCGTGCGAAGCCGGGGCGGGCCGCTAGTAGCGAATAAACTGAACGTATCTACTTCCGCAAAAACCACCGTTATTTATAGCGAACGTTTTGTTTTGCTTTTCATTTTGACAATTACGTTTTCTATCTCAGTGTTTCGCTGTCTACGAGTGAATTGCTTATTGGCTTATTTTAGTTGACACAGGTTTAGTTATATTTTAGTCACACAGCTTTTGTTTAGTTTTTTTTTTGCATAATCTCTAGCGGTTATTAGGATATTTATCTTTAAAATGATTCAGATATTGCTAGTTAAATGTATTCAGATTTCAGATATATAGACTTTTAGAGCTATTGACAAAATATGACAACATTTTCATCTCAACATTTGAGTTTCAGAATTTTTAAAATTTACACTGCTTTCAACCTTAATAAATCATTCAAAGGCTTTAAACGTACATTTAACAGTATATTTTATCATTTAAAAAATAATGTTTGCATTTTCTGTTGAAATTTACAATCCAATAAGCATTTCTTATAAGGATAATATTACAACAGTAAAGCTTATGTTAAGTTCAATATACCTAGTCTGGCACTAGAATATGCCGTCAATTTTAATATCAAAGGTCGAAGCATCCTGCAAACTCGTTTGATCGTCTCAATGGCGCTTTAAATTTAGAAGGGTTAGCGTTTTTGTGTGAACGAGCCGGAAGCGCTGCTGGTATGGCGTGGGCCCCCCTCATACATACTCGAGTACCTACCTGCTACCTACGCTATAGTATCATAAAAATGTAATTAAAATTCACGTCACCCACCCCGCCTTAGTTGGAGAGCCCGGGAACTAGGTATTCTATTGTTTTGCCATGTAGAATGTTTTGCTGAGTTTGCATTTTTCATTTCAAAACTGTAATAGGATTTGCGTTGGTGGTTTTTGAGCCCTGCAATGGTTAAGTTTAAAATAAGATGCGATTTGTTAACATAGATGTGATGTGATTTAATGTGTTTGTTTTATATGCATGATTATTATTGTAAGTATAAAATTATCGTTCCATATGTTTTAGAATAAGAGAATATCTTTTAAAATGTGCCGAGAAACTACCGAGTATTTTAGCCGAGTATTTTATTTATGCCGTAATATAATGTATGTGAAAACACTGGAAAGTAAATCCCTCCATATTTACTCCTGTAAAGCTTTTTACGAGAACAATAAACGTACGCATATTATAAGCATGGACGCTGATGTTATTGTTAACTTGCGTTGTTTTTTACTCATATATTGTTTGTTTAATGGCTAAATACTTACTGATTTCGGAATCAGTCAGGTTAAACTGAAAGTTTCGTAGTTTAGTCAGTTTTGATCTCAGCAAACTTGGATCCAGTTAATTGGATAGTGTAACTGACACCTAAACTCACTTTAGAAGCTAAACTTACATTTAAGCTACTCTGTCTCAACCAGAAAGTACGTACCTGAAATCAAAGGAAAAGTTATAAATACAAGGGGATTTATAACCGAGACACGCAAACTAGAGCATTGGTAGATAAGGCTCGAAGTGAAAGATTGGTAAAGACAACGGCAAGGTGCGGTTTCAAATCATTTTTCACGAGCAAAGTCGTCTGATAGCAACGAATGCTTTACACTGCTTCATTTAGGGTTGTCACATTTATTTTTATTGAATAAACGACCAAATTGGGGATGGAGGGGGGCCTGGACGAAAGCTTCCGTTGAAGCTTTAGTAGTCTTCACCTTTGTAATTTTATGTAGTTTTATAACTTTTTTTACAATAAAGTGTGAAAGTCCACTGTCAATTTTGCACACTTTACACTATAAATACATTCAATCACTTTTTAATAAAACACCTTAGAACTTAGACACGAATATAAGGAAATAAATAATACATTATTTTCTTTGGTATACCTCTAATTTATGTATATATCATCGACCTAAACAAAATCGAATGATAAAGACTAGTCGAGAAGAAAACGAATAGTATAAATCTAAAAATAAGTTAAAGCACTAATAACTCGTAAAATTACTCAAACGAGTAATTTTAGACTAAAACGGTAATACCATCAAATCAGTGTTTTTGGCAGGTGGCAACCCTAGCCCCTGCGAGCCCGCCCGCCATTTTGATAGATAGGAAATGAAGACAGATTAACCTCGCGTGACTTTACATAGCTTCTGTTAACTTAGAGAAGCTTCGATAAATATTGCGTTTCGGAACTTTTTAGACGCCGGTTTACTGCAACTGCGATAACATCTAAAGCATGAACGTATTTTATGAACATACAAGTTCTATTAACAAGCGGCATGAGCATAGAGCACTATCGAATAAATAGCTTTGAGAAAACCTTAGTACAAAATCAAAATCAAAATCAAAGTGCTTTATTTCCTTTAGACCTTACAGGACTCTTGGACACATTCACTGCCCAGTGGTGAGGCCATAACGTCGTCACATGCGTCATAGGCAATGATAGTGTTGTCTAGTTTTAAGCCAATGTATTTTATGAAGATGAGTTAAAAGGATACTGTTAACCATCTACATTATATAAAACAAAGTTACTTCCATCTATCTGTCTGTCCCTATATATGCTTAGATCTTTAAAACAACAATGTTATTTCAAGATTCATCCGAGAGTAATTCTTTATACCGCCAAAAACCACGGAGTAAACAATCTATCATAGAGAATTTTATTGGTAGCCGTTAGAACAGCAGATATTCTCATACACGGATAACAAACTTTAAGCTTAGTAACGTAATTTGCCATTGACTCCTATAAACCTGCGAAATCAAATGAACACAAAATCTCCACGGTGGTGAAATAATTGCTTTTCGATTTTAGTTATCATAATATTCATGAAACCTAGAATAAACATAGTAAGTACTCGCTAGGCTACTCGGCTCTTGCGATGGAAAAACGCTTATTCTTTGCTATCTGCGAGAAAGTCCAAAGAACAAAATTATACTAGGGTTAGTAACTCTCGTTTAACATCGTATTTAATCGAATCCACCCTTGACGATGGGTGTTATGTTGTGTGAAAATTATATAAACCATTTTAAATTTTCGTTTGATTCATAACTTAAATATTACTGGCTAATGCAATAACCTCCTACTATTGAAAAGTAAAAACACGCCGTATTCTTTTAAAATTAAATCTTCCGCGGCATGGTCAGAACTTTCAACGGGAAAGAACGATACAACAGGTGGAAAGGCTGTTTCACATAAACTTCTAAATTTGAAACTATTACCTACATGATCGACAAGTGGGATAATGTTGGGTCACCAGCGTAAATGTAATAGTAAAAGGATGACCCATATTACAGGAAAGGGGCCCGTGGGCGGACCGTGCGTGCTAACAATCATGCTTTAAAATTACATGTCTACACATTGTTATACATGCGTATTTGTTTGTATCCTCATAAGTACTCTTGACATAGTTATTACTGCTTTTCAACGCTCTTAAAGTAAATAACAATTTTAGGGCATAATTTATGATAATGACTGTAGACATTATTTTTTCAGTCATTAATCGTATTGTTGGACCCCCGAATGACCAACGCTTTAATGTACAAAAGTTACCGCAACGTAACGTTAAAAATTAACGCGGAACGCGAAACTCTCGTTTATTTTTATTTTGGGAATCATTTATTTTCGTCAAACAATTAGGCAGCGGGCATCGCGGCCAGGGCGGCGCTGGCAACCGGAAGAAACTTCACGTCACATTCACAACGCCTGAAAAAGGGTTGGCTTAACATAAACTTTTTTGTTGCATAATCCATCGCCGCAATCCTCCCGAACGCGTGCTTTTGACCGTCCTCGAGACGCGCTCAAAAACGTCATTTCCAAAGCTCCAAGTAAATCCAGATCTGTGAGTGACTTCCTAATTCCGGTTTGGAAGAAGTTTGTGAAACGTATACCGTGTTCACGAGACCTGGTGGTGACCGCGAGCACCCCCGCAGCCTAATCCGATCCGCGGCCGAAATTGTTCGCGAAACTTGCGCCGGACGCCGCCCACCCGCTGTCACCCTGCTTTATAATCTAACACTACTGCGATATACTTTGATTAATTTACACCGCAGCCGGAATAAACTTTTGTACGCTAAAACGGAACCCCTGTTTCTACTTTAATCCCTCCAGAGCGGACGTGAAAGTTGATTGTTAATTTGTAACAGATACTGATGTAAAGCATCGATAGAGAAACGTTATTCGATAAAGTTTCGCTCACTATCGAAGGTAATCCAATAAGTCTGGGAGCGTGATTTGGGCTCGGCCGAGCAATATCATGCGAAAAACGGAACAATGTGATTGTTTCTGCTGTTTGGGTATCGAGACAACGGAATTATGTTACCCTTAATAGTTCGACAAGGAAAAAACTTGACCAATGGACATAGCTTGAAGACAATTCAATGATAAAAGTCCAATAGAAATAACATAATTGTAAATAATGTTTATTACTTTACTTTGAAGAAACAACGAGAGAATACGGAACTTATATAAGGAATGTCTTCATTGTTTGCGTCTCGTCCGAGAAACGTTTTATCCGATTGAAAACAGTAATATGATTGCAAAAGTAATTGATTCACAGATCAATAGGAAACAGGGTTGCTTACAAGGCAATCAGCGAGCTATGGAGGCTTTATTAACCCGTCAAGGCAGTGCGGGCCTAGCTAATCAATCGTTGCTTGCGTGTCGACCGCGCTATCTGTCTTTCCCCGATTGGCCCAGATAACAGCGACGCAAGATTACCTATACGGGAATAGCTGAATTGCCCATTTATAAAATTAACTTCTTTTATCTCCACGAATAGATGGCATTAAGGGAAGTAAATAAGTCCGTGGCAAAATTAATAGTCACATATTAAAACAGCCGCTCGCGTTCGGTTAATGTTCTTGTGAAGTTATGATCGCCGAATGTACAAGTGCAATTTTCAGAATTTGGACGTGGTTATTATTTGCAGATATTTAAAATAAATTCAGATTATACAAAAACAGCATTGTCGGACATATTTGAAAGCAGTAAATTACAGGAATGGAAATCAGCATGTACAGTGGCTGTTGATATTTGAAATACATACTTAAGCTGATTACAAAAAAAGGAAAATACCTTCTAAAATACCTACTAAAGTATGGCTTTCTCAAAGTACGTACTTCTAAAACCAAAATCGGTATTATTAGCTTACTTACAAACATGTGAAGTGTTTAAATAATGTTTTTTCCGTTACCCTGTTAGTACCTAATATTTTTTTCAAAGCACTTAATAACTGGAAACTTTTGATACACGACAACATTACGTAACAAAGAATACTTTATGCTCGTCAGAATTTTCTAGTTTTCATAAATCACTGCTCGCTCAATGCAGTAAAAGTTTAAAAGTAACGTCGGAATAATCTCTGTGAAACTTTCCATGGGATTAAAAACAGAATTCTACATAATAAGATATATTTACAAACATCGAATCGTAACTTTGATACAAATAACCTGTTTCGTGTGATAAGCTAAGAAATCAGAAATCACTTTAGAAAGAAATAACATCCTTTTCCCGGCTTACAAAACACGATCTAATATATTTCCTCTTTATAATAGGAGAGATTTGATTGTTTGTTTGAATTGAATAGGCTCCAAAACTACTGGACCGATTTGAAAAATTCTTTCACCAATAGAATAAAAAAAATTCCCTGATGAACAAAGGCTATAGAATATTTTCAAAAAAGTTAGGTATCCGCATGCAATATTCAATTTTCGTTAAATAACCGTGCGAATCCGGGACGGACTGCTGGTGTAATATATTTTTTTAAATCGTGATTGCAAGTATTTACTACTAAATCTTGCGAGCTTTAAGGGGCATGCTCCGGGATTACCAAGGGCATTTTTGTGGCCGTTAAGGAACGAAAGGTATTGGCGTAAACTGGTGTGCGTTGACGGTAATGAGTACTTTTCTTATAGTCGAGAAATACGTTTACGAGGGAAAAGCTAAACGGGCTAAGAAATTATCTCGATTAGATTCCTTTTGAATTTGTTTGCCTGAAATTGCGTAATTAGGTAAGAGGCATTTGCAAGATTATGGTTAGTAATATTTTGAGGCAGATTATACCTGATACAGGTGAAAAGCTTTGTCTGTTCATTCAGAATTCACGAGGACAAGCAATTAATGTTTCCATCTTCAATAATTTTATTTATAAGGGTGACGTGAGCAATAAACAGGCGAATTTAAAATTTAAACCGTACGATAAACATAATCAGTTTTATTAATCAAAATGTAGGTACATACTTTGGAACAATTTATTGGACAGGGAGCTCGTTAAGAGGATGAGCGGTAAAGCTCTCAGTTTAAATTATGCTCGTAGTCTAGTAATGCATGCATTTTTACTTTTCACAGATTTATTGAATGTGTTCACTCGTGAATTCATTTGCGAAAAAAAATTCTTCGGAGACAATCTTGTCTCCGAAGAATAAAGTAGATAAACGATATTCTTTAAGGTATGTTTTTAACGTCAAGGTGAGCTTTTAATATGAATCTTATAAACGTAAAAAGGTTTTTCTTCCAGAAAAGTATCTTCATTTGTGCGATAAAATATAACAACCAAAAGACAATCAGATTCCCGGACAATTCCGTAGTTTTTGATATAGTTTTCAATCCTATCAAAGAAATCATTCAATCGTTACAAAAACCACTCATCCTGTTTATATTGAATTAGTAATGACACTACAAAAATACCGTTAGGAAAACAAAATGTACCTTTTAAGTGCTCAATCCCTTTTACCGTAAAAGAGAACTTACTCAAGCAAAACCAGATATACGTTTGGAGCTACGCAGTGTTTATATCGAAATGTGTTACGTAGACCTGTCAGTTTTCTGGCGTATATTAAGATGTAGTTCTCGATTTAAATAAATTTCCTTTCAGTTCGTTTGATGACAGTTAATCGTCCATCCAATTTATAGAGTTCGGGTGAATTGATATTTAAAATTATGTTCAGAGATTAAACACCGTGTCGCAACGTTGATCTAATCGTTTCCCGAATAAATGGAGCGTAGACGAATCAATAACGGGAATTCAATTTACAATTCTACGTACATCACTGACGTATCAATTGTTCAATCTCAGCGAAGACTGATAAACGCACTGATCCACCGAACGCTTTCCGATGAAAAAGACTCGAGATTCATCGATAGGATGCGCAACTCCCAAAGTGAAAAATGTACATTTGGATGGCGTTAATTCGTTTAATTTCCGGTGAGGAGAAGGCGAGGGGGCGGGAGGCAGTCCGTTCAGATTAATTCAGCACCGAGGCTGTCACAGATAAGGACACTGAAATAAATTGAAAATGTTCAGAGATTGATTTGAATCTCTTAGAGAATATATCGAAGTCGGCCACCGCAAAAATCATTCGCATTCTCATCAAGAGATTTTCATTCCACCGCTAAGGCAGAAAAAAACTGCGAACGTAATGAATAAATTAAACTTCCCTTCGACCGTCAGGAATGAGCGGGCGCTCAATTTTAAATAGCTTGAATAAAATGGCAACAATTTTCAATTTGCCGCTGATACAAGCAGCTGTACTGCACCAATATTTCTTAACGCAGCAGCGCGATATTAAAAGGCTCTTTAAATTATACAGTGTTTCATTTCAGATTTTCACAAATGGTCGAATCTGAACATTGTCTATTAAATCGTTTATAAAATGGGTAAATTAATGCAATCGGCCGAAGTGAGCCGGGATGGGAGACGTCGTTGGAGACGCTCGTGCTCCGCATGCCGATGAGAAGCAGCCTCGGGCGCCGCCCGCCCGCGCACGCTCGCACCCAGCCTCATTTACATTTTTGAGATTTCGTATCAATTACAATTACAAGACGTTCCTATGACACCCGCTTCACATAACTGAACTATCGCAACTACAAACTATAAACCGTAGCAATATGAATCCAACGTAGACCTTAGCCGTGCTACTTTATAGCAAGGTAAATGTGGCAACAACGTACAAACAAACAACATAAACTTGCAAATGAAGACGCGTCGCAACGAGCGCAACCTACACAAGCATTGCCAGTTGTATCTACCTGCCAGTGCGAGTTCGAGTGAAATTCAGAGAATCAAAACGTCCGGACATGAACCAAATTGATTGGTGCAGAGGCGTTCGAGCCGCGCCAAGCTCGCCGGATTGCTAATAGCGCATGCTAAACTTATTAGCCAAACGGAAAATGGTATTAGCAGACTGTAGGCAGCCCCCCGTGTGCAACCGTTCCGCTTCATTGCTACGTCAAAGTTGACAGTTGCTAGTAAGTGATTGTTGCCGCCAATCAAACGCCAGCAAACTGATTCGACTGCGTTCAGAGGCCGAATCAAGTCGACAATCAGATTACTAGGATCGACTCAGCACTATTTTTACAAGTTTTAATCCAAGAATTAATAGTAGCCGAAACTTTGAAACAATTTATCCTAGGTAATCCGGAAGTGTCAGACGGTATAAGAGTGACATTTGGAACGGGCGAGCGCGGTTAATTCTGCAGGGCAGCGGCGAGCGATTGTGACACTAGCTAAGCCTAGTTACCAGTGCTAAGCCCATCAGGTGCTGTTCTGTAGACGTACCTCATATCAAACTGGATGACAAAAGTACTATTTATTTCCTTTTGATTTTAAAATAGCAATTTTACTCGTTTACTCAATTTAATACCAGTTTAATTTTAGCTTTAACATAAAGAGAGGGTAGCACGAACGTAATATCTGTTATTATTTTATCAAACAAAAGTGGTTATTTTCAACAAAATAAACGGCACCAAGAACTAACGATAAACGTTTTTATCTACCCAAACCCCCGCAAAGGCCATTAACTAAGAACACAAACTGTCCCATTACATTACAACTATACAACGATCTATATTCCGCCGATTACTGAAGCAATAGGGTGTTATTTGATAGCTCTATGAAGTAAATTTATGTTAATACCGGGAAAAATACAACTTAGATTAGATTATTTTAAGGCTTCGTTTTGACGGATTGATAAAAAAAAGACACGCGGCTAAAATTCATAAATTGATTTAGATCGGTTCGAAGAATTTTGATAATTATTAATTTAATTTTATTCTGAGAACAAACAGTTTAAAAATAACCTTACATATTACCTCAAAACCTACTGTGTTCTCGCATGTAGAACGATAATATAAAAAACCCATTGAAACATTAATTGGAAACTTGGCTTGGCGGAATCCTATTGAAAGCCTTATTACCCAGTCAACAAAGAGGAAAGCACAAAGACCATTTTCATAAGTAAAACCGTAGAGGATAGTTTTCTGAGCGCAACTAGTGATGCGGTAAATCCTAGGAGCTGGACCATGGAATAAGCTATAACTCCTCAATATCCTCTCACTATGGACCTAAACTTAAATTGTTTCCTTGTATGTTAGTGTTTGTGTAAGCTTCGCATGAACATGTATTGCCACATTTGCCACACCCCTGGTATATTTATTGCAAGTGATTTAATTCGTTTAATGTATGCAGATATTATGATCGACGATGAATAGAAAGTGGGAATAAAAGAAAAAGTTTGTGATTGTAACACGCTGAAATTTTTATTAGTCATGATTATACCACAAGCCCTTAGCGATGATAAAGATTTTATTGCTTTCATTAACTAAACCTTATCCTGATTATTATTATTTTTTCCACATTTTTTTTATTGTGGCTTTAGGTTTTTGAAATTAGAGCCTTTCTCGTAAATGATTCAGGCCCAGAAAAAATTACCAATAATTAGAAACAAAGTTGTCTTCAGCAATTTCCGGATATGAATAAGTGAGGGCTAAGCGTGAGGGTAACCCGCACCCGTAAAACTAAAACCTCCTTAGACAATACTATTTTCGCCTCACGCTATTTCCGACTTTCAAAACGACTTAAAGCGTTTTGCAGAGCTTTCAGTCGAGTTTTGATACATGTGGTAGTGGTTGCATGGATGTTGGCCACACAATTCTCTCGAAGGATTACAGTGGAGAGAGAAAAGTAAGAAGATTAATCCCACTGGGTAGGGTAGCTAGAGAATTTATTATAAAACGATTCCGCAGTAGACTGAATTTACGAGAATAGTCACGGTGAAGCTGGAACGATGTTCGATAATTTTTTTTTGAGCGATTAGCAGCCTAGGGATGCAAAGGTAAATTGGGTACACGACAATAAGCTTCAAAAGGTTCATAAAATCAATTTTTTAGATTAATTACACTGACCTAACGACTTGTTCAATATTTCCTTATTGCCGCTAAAGTTGCGTGTCGAATAAACAACAAAATATTACCATCAAAGGTCATTTACCATCGATTTTGTTTGGCTTCACCAAAACGTACTTATATCAAATGCCAAGCCCCCACCTGTGCAAATGCCAACCTTACAATCCATATTTCAACTTATATTAAATGTCATACTGTTTTGATATTATAGGGATTTTAATAAGAAAAATTATTCGAATTTGGTTACGGAAAAAGAAAGGAAAATATCTGAGATCATTCATACGGTATTTCAATTAAGATTCCTAATGAAATAATGTGATTCGCTATTTTAAAAAACGTTCTTTTACAATAAAAACAACACATTTTTTTTCTTTAAAGATTTCAATATTAATTTTGTATAGTGTTGGCCTAGTCTTGTTAAATAGTCATGAAATCCAAAAAAAAAAAAATACAATGGTTCTTCCGATAATAGAATTCTCACAAATTCTCACAAACGATAAAATCTTATAATTCTTATACTTACGAGCTGAGGATCGTTAACAACAAACAATAGAACCCACTTAATCCTCACGTATTCATTTCCTTCAGCATGACATTCTGATTTAATCCAATGTGTCACTGTCAAATTAGAGACACTATAGGATAGGCGTATCAGCCACACTGACATTTCTAAACATGAGGGGAGCAAATGCTTTTGACATTCAGTGTACACGACCTTGGTTCTAATGCAGACTAGCAGAAGGGTTGGTCTCCAATTAGGAATGTTTAACGAAATATTATAGCTAAGCCGCTGATACAAATCTTCTTGGATTGAGTGACATCATGAATTGTTATTGTACTGTACTCAATGGAAAACCTTTCAGTATTTTCTTCTCATTAGAAATCTGTTTTTTTGAATTGTATAGATTTACGAAAGAGAACTGAAAACCAACCTGCTTTAAAGCAATTAATTTCGTTACTTGGAATCACTAACAAAGTTTAAATTTAGGTGGACCTAGATATAAGGTGCTCCTTTAGACACTACAATTACCAGAGTGTTCATGATTTTGTAAAAAAACACCTTTGTAGGTAGATCCTATTGAGATATTCTGTATCTAGGTATGTGTTTTATCTATTGAGATATACTGTGTGTTAGACAAAAAGCGCGCTACTTCGTCAATCTAATACTACTTCAAAAACGTTGTCCTGCTAATGGAAACAAAAGAAACTCGAGTTTTCAAAATAAATAGATAACGATAGCTAGTTTCGTTCTCAGAGAAAGGTGGTGAGGGGAGACAGGGGGTAGTGACGTCACGGCTGACGGTGTAAATAATTGCTCTGTCGAACACACCTGCCGGGAAAGAAAATTAAGCGAAACGCAATTTGACTGAGTGATGAAGCACCTACAGTGGATCACTTTAATGAGAAGTAACAGACGAAAAATTGTTCTTTGTTTAAAAAATTCATAATTTATTCACATTGTTAAATACCGCATCAATTATAGCGGATTTACTTTCTGTGAGATTTTTTCCTGTTGTTTCTTAATTTTCCTGAGAATTTTATTTTAATTTCATAAAACCAGTGCGCAGTGATTTTAAAGAAACCCTACTCTTTACTCTATTGAATAAACAACAACAGAAAACCCCGGTTCACTCAAAGAAAAATCCTTGAAATGTAAGCGCAAATTAAATGGAATGTTGCTGACAAAAAGTTGTTTGAATAAAGTATTTACAGCACGTATAAATATTGCGAGTGCTGACAGCCACATTGTACGAAAGCAATGCTACGAAAGCATTTGTCGCGCAACACACGACTCACAATCGCGTTTATGTCCTCCTTGCATGATAACCCCCCTTAAAGACGACTATACCAACTCCAATCCAGTCCCTAAGGCTCGTAAAAAGATACTATTTTACTTATCCAAATTACTACGGGATTACTTTTTATTCCGTCGCAATAACCCACTCCAGATAATTAGCGATAACGGTAGCGATAGACTTTAGTCGCCAATTTTTTCACGCCAAAATTGCAAAGGTTACGCGCCGTGTCCGGCTGTTTATTAACAAATTCATAAACATTGACTCGCGAATAAAACGGCGGCGAGCCGTGCTCCCGCCGGCGGGAGGCGCGACAAACACGCTCCATATTTTCATGGGATTCAAATAAAAATAAAGTGGATGACCGGGGGCGGTCTAATTTAATATGAACGCGGGACATCTCGTCATACGGATGATGTACCTGCTTTCGTTTTATTGCTTAGGCGGGTGACTGAATACAAAAATGTCCGAGCGGGCTGCGGACCGGCGGCGTTTGTCAGCTGTTAAACAGTTTTATTATTGCCGGACGAACATCGCGCAGCCTATTTGCATAATTGAACGGCCACTTGAAGGCACTAGCATTGTTATACTCTGCCGTTCCATTTGTCAGATTCGCCGTATCATTTATGCATGTGGCTCATAACGAGAGCTGCGCCGTTTTTCTGGACTATTCATTATTTTTGCCTTTTGTTGTTTGTTATCCGTCGGGCACTCCAACCCTAAGAACGGTTCACATACAAAATATGTAATAAAATGCCGACTTACCCCCTATAGACACGAGCGACCGCATTTTTGTTACATGAAGTTGAAAGGGCTTAATCTGGAATTTGGTCAGGTAAAACAAACATTTGTTCTGTTGTGCTCCAACCAGGCAAAGGGGCGATTGCCCCGGTACCAACACACAAAACAAAGAAAGGTTGATTAGAATAATATACCCCACGAAATGTAATAAAGATTTTAAGCTGATCATTAATCGGATAATTCCGAAACTCCATTAAAAATATCTGTGTTAAAAATCTTTAGGGATCTGAGCTTTCGTAAACGGGGTTAAGTGTCTATTTTAAGCGATCAAACGGCTTAATCAGGTATTGTTTGTTAAAGAACTAGACGAGTGAGTCCAGGCATCTGATCGGAGAACTATAAAAGAGTCATAAAGTTGGGCAGCGCTGTACAAAGCGAATGTTATCTCCAAGTAGTGTTTAATGGTATGATGTTTGCCGTCCGTACGCTTTTTGAACTGTTTTAAAACGGTAGCTTAAGTAGATGCTACAGAAATAACTTTGTCTGTAGCCTCTTGAGATAATTATTACTCTAAAGTACTTTTTTAATACTCGTGCGATAAAGTAGTGACCGCTCCTTGTTATGGCTTTCTACTTTTGTCTTATTTAAATTTACAAGGATTTTATTTTCTATACAATATATAAAATTTAAAAATCATCTTTAATAGAAACGTATAAACGGTCATTTGAAAAGATCTGTTAATTCGTTTCCGAGAAACAATGGCACCTACTTTAATTCATTGTATTATAACCCCAAAGGTAAACTTATGAAAATAAAATTTCAGTTAAATTATAATGGTTGAGTAATAAATGTTACCCTGGTCAAACGGTAGCTTAGTGGTAAATAAACACGATTACCTAGCCATACAAGTCCCAACAGAGGTGTATTATCACTGTTATGTTGGCTGTACGTGTAATAGCCAGTAATATTTGCTTATTTATGTTGTACCCACTGCTAAATATTCACCAAAATGTAAATTTGACTCGGTCGAATGAATTTTGATTTTACAGTAACGCAGCTTTATGGTTTGTAACGAAATCAATTTAACTCTGCAATGATTTATGTACAGTGCCGATTGGATTATTTGCTTTTAAAATTTATTGACTTCTTAAAAAGTTGATTTTTTTAGGTAAATCTTTTTCATAATACTGAAACAGGCCACGAAATATTCACAAGTTCATCACTTTAGGGTCCAGTTCACACCCGTTCGGCTTAGAATCAGATAAATTTATTTAAAATTATCTGAAAAATGTTAAGAAGAAAATTCGACGCCCTAGATATTCAAAAACCATCTCATTTCATGCGAGAAATAAGAAACCAATTTGTTCCATCAATTGTTTTTAGAGGATTCCTCCTTCAAAATAATAAGAAATCTTTCAATGGCTCCCGCCGTTTTCTACATATTTTTATTACAAGCGAAATTAATCGAGGCCCTTCCCAGACATCAAAACAACCCCCGGCTATTGTTAGCGATGATTACAAGGGTAGCTACATACTTTACAAAGTGGAAATGTTAATTTTTATTAGGTACCTACTCTTGTATAGAACACTTTTGAGTATAAAGACTTTAAGGGCTCTTTGTTATTCTTTCAGGGGGCCAACTGTTGTATTTTGAGTTCATTTTCGTCAACTGCCTCATTCATACCAGGTACAAGGTTTTACTAGAAATGAGAAATGATGAAAGTAACCATGGTACAGTGACCAAACACAAACCACATCCGTCTCCCAAATTTGTACCAAGATCTCTGATGACTGGCTACATACCTATAGCGTGCCTATATATACTTGAATCAAACCCATTACAGCCGCAATCTAACAATCGAAACGTGTTCATTAATATTCTTACAATACAATGAAACACGAATGAATGAACTCAATTACACTGAATGCAATTAATAGTCTCGATTTAATGGTGCCCGTGATATATCAGTAATAGCAGGCTGATTGACGTTTTTAATTTACCACTAGAGGGCGGTGGTGTAGTAGCTTATGAATATAACTAGTATGTACTTCACAATTAGTAAATAGTGGGGCTATTTACTATTATTTTCTTCAACCCAATAAAGTAGCCATTATTAGCTCGGCTTCAGTTTGTACCCGTATAATACCGCTGCTTCCTCGATTGTACAACAAATTTTAACCGACCTCGACTTCCGGAGGAGGTTGCGGGAGCAATTCCCGCCTCGGGACAAATTTATTTACGATTTGAAGATATTTGTTGAGGGTGTTCTGGTAATTTTATATTTAAAGTAAAAATATAGATTCATGTATTAAGTATATCAGACATGTAGTATCTAAAACAAAGCTCTGCTTTACTTGGGGCCAGATGGTGCTGTCTGGATTGTTCAGCATTTTTTTTAATTTATTTATTTAGAAATAAAGAAAGAAAGAAAGGAGGCGTTATTTTTGGCCAAAAAACTACAGAACTGATTTTTTTTCGATTTTGTAATATTATAGAGATGATATAATTTATATTTTTAATTTTATCACCTATGTAAGATAATCAAACAGCATTTGAAATCAAGATTGTCAATTTCTTTTGTCATTATACACCTACCAGTACCCTAACCTACTCGTACGTCGGCGTATTCCACAAATAACTGAGTTACCCATAATATATAATATATATCCAAATAATATAACAGTAAATTCAACAATAATTGTGTTTCAATTTCTAGGAACCAAGTCCCAAGTTTGCCATTGCCTACAGCTAGAACTGTACTCCAAGGCGCCTCGAGCTGTCAAAGATGACAGCGAATTCTCAGTTTACGACCAGAACAGACACTCGCTGCATGAGCGCTAGTTCCTGTCTCACCTGACTTGCTTTGGAATTAGATGCGTGAGGGTGCGGTTCGGAAAAGCACCGGTAATTGCCTAAGTGCTTTAGCTTAACAGTTGTTAAACGGTAAGAAAAAGCGGGGATTTGTTCTCATACCAATTTGAATTAGTTTTTAGTAAAGCATGTACACTATTTTAACTAGAAATAAATGAAATACGATCGATATCGTTTTTGGTTTACTTGCTTTATTATTTTACAAATATTTTTAATGCCGGACAATCCACACCAATATATTAAATGGTTTATTGTATACCAAAAAGATAACGTTTCGATTTGCTAAATAAAATGTTCGAAAATAGGTCAAATATATTAAGGCTCCGGGGACAGATGCATTTCCCATACAAATATTTCTCAAAATACAAATCGAGCCTTAACGTAAATGTAGTGCACGTAAATTTTATATTTACGTTGACAACGCTTTGGTAATTCAATTAAATTTGAGTATTACTTCAGATAATTCCTGTTTAATTGCTAAACGAATCCCAACCGAGTATGCTTTAATTTAAAATCCACAATAATATTTTTGCAGCATACAATTAAAACGCATAACGATGCTCTACTTTTCTCTTCATTGGCACGATTACAATAGTCGTTAATGACCGCCACATAAGTGTTTAATAAACATAATAATGTACTGATTCTGAACTGGTTTGTAATAAAGAGTTATTGATGTACACGTATTGTATATTCGTTTTAATTATATATATGTTTTATAAGTTGTGGAATATGGTAAAGTTCAGTATAGAATCAGACAGGTAATTTACATCACTTGAATTTTATAGCACCTACCAGAGTATTTGTCTTGGCAACGTCACATGTGACGCGCGTGACTTGAACTGCACTCACCCCGAAGAAGTCCCCGTTAAAGGATGAAATGTTAGTGTACTTCCACGCAAATAATGCTCGTAGTTCACCCACTTATATTCATAATAAATTATCATGAACAAGTCGTCATTCAATGTTATTATACATTTAGAAAACCAAAACGGATAATTATCAAAGTGGCATGTGATACCTACCATTGAAACTTACTTTTCTACCTTCCGTTCTACCCTGCAAATTATCCCCAGCGATTGATTTCCGCACCAATAAAATCAAATAGATAATCGGATTCCACGCCCGAAAAATGATTGACTCTTATAAAACAAAATAATGGACGGAACTGACCGCGTCTGACATGTTTTAAATAAAGCGGTGCGCATTTAAATTGTATTGTTTCACCAAAAGCTGCATTACAGCGTCGGAGTTTCGTCATTAAATAAAAACAAAAAGAGAAACTGTTGAATAATGCCAGCGAGCGTCAAAAAACTTGTTATTAAGGTAGAGTGCTGCACAAGTAAAGCTCCTACTGGCACATTCTACTATTAAATTAGGACACAGTACAGTTTAAGAAAATCTAAGCTTAACAGATCCGAGGCAATGTCAGAGCATAATGTAAATGTTTCATGCAAAATTAAGTTTGACTTGTTTGATCAGTTTGATTTGCTCCCTAAACTATCTTCAAGGAGCGAATCAAACGAATTATTTTGGTATTGCGATACTAGAACATTGCTTGAAATATTAATCAGAGCTTTATCTCCAATCAAACACAAGTGACATCTTCCTTTACCACAAACAATTCGTTTAACCGACCTCCTGTTATGTTTCAAACGCTAATAATGTTAATAAAGTATGCAAATGAGTCCACATCTAACTGATCGGTCACGAGCCTCGCAAATTACTTTCGCGGAGCACCCACTAAGTGAGTGTTAGACCCGCCGCGATACCGGCTCTCGACCTCCAAGTGAAAATCACTCCTAAGCAACGGATCCCACAAACGACCCTGTTAGCTAAACTTTGCGGACTAGAGTCCACATTTGATTGATTAGGATAAGCCCCGTCGATTGTTGTTCGCCTAACGCCAGTCAATTATAACCTTCTATTCGATTTGATGCCCGCTTGTCCCTTGGGGTATTCGCCGCTCGCTTTGGCAGCAAAGTTTAAATTAATTCTGGATTGACACAGTACGATCTCACCAATATTGTGATTTTAAACCTCTACAGGCTTATACAACAAAGTTTTATTTATAATCGTGTTTGTTATTAGAAATGGGGTCATATTTATACATAGATTTTTTGGTTAACCGAGGGACTAAAGTTGGATCTGAATTAAAAGCTTTGTAATCATTTTGGAAGCAAAAATTATTGTTCCTATTTTCATCCAACCAACTAAGGCTATGAGGTTAGCACCCTATTTATGTATGTATGTATGTGTGTATGTATGTGTGATTGTAACATACGAGGTGACGTTATATTAGGTTTCAATAAATCGATAGTTTTAGGTTATGTCACGTCAGATAAAAACGGGGGTCTTATGATAGCGAGGTCTAAGTAAGGTTCGACAATCTGAAGGTTACATAATATGCTCGTGTATCGTTGCAAAGGCTTTTGTTTGTACTTTCTCAATGCTAAATAAATAAATAATGAAGCATTTTAAAAAAATATACTCAAAAACGAAAAGCTGACTATGTAAAACTCTAAAACTCTTAAGCTTGCCTTCACTGCCCTTATTATTTTCTGTTAATACTTTGGTAGTTGGAGCTTCCTACCATTCATTACAATTCGTAGTAGTAGGAAAAAGGTTTTTCACTACTTGATATTGCAAATGTTAGGACGGTCGATGAACGGTAGTTGGATTATAGTTTACATTTTTTTTATATTTTTGAGCCGTCAATCGCCTTCTTATAGAATATTATCGAAAGGAATTAGGCCAGGTGGCAAAGCTCGATGGTGTAGTGGTTCAAAATAAAGTACCTAGCAACAGTTTCCTCTATTTCAACCGTGGACAGCCATATTTTTGACTGGGCGTGTGAACGTGAACCGTGAAGCAAGACAAACGTATAAATTTAGACGCACACACACACACGTTGCGTGCTCTGCTCTGTCTCGGATTTATGGGTTTTGCCACTTACAGCCACTGTCGAATTTTACGAAACATTTACTTGGTACACCATAGGTACCCGTAAATACCCATTTTCAACTGTCACAGCAGCAAACCATTTATAATCTTCGTTTTGATGTATATTTATTTTAGCTCTGCTATTGTATACAGCCATAAACAAAGGTCCAACGTAAGTCCATTTCTTTACTTAACCAACAAAAAAGAATTTGGTCGTTTTAGAATTTGAGGTATTAGTATCTTTCGTAGCCAAGTTCATCTCATAAAATTCTGTCGTTATAAATGCGATAAGATGGAAAAGTTGAATGATAGAACAATAATTTCATTTCTACGTATTCACAGGTTTACTTCACATAAACAATTTATTGCCAATTTAGGACGAAAATAAGATTCGAATCGAGTTAAGCCTAAGCGAGGGCGCGTAACCCGAACTAAAGATACGTGTACACATGTCCAACCCAAAAATGCGGCGCACAATTTAATACTTCAAGTACTGTAGATTCAGCTGGATAATATTTGCGCGGCAGTGAGTTAATTCGCAGCGATCGCGTGCAACATTTAATTGACAAGTGGATAAAAATGTGACGTAGTGATGTTGACGGAAACACCGAGCATGTTGCGATCATGTCGGAGCACGCGCCGCGGGCACCGCACATTCGGGGAAATGATACAAAAAACAATTTAAAACCGTCCGCATAAGGGCAGGTCGGCCGGCATCCGCGGCCACACTCAGCCAAATATTGTTAATTAAAATTGTTTTAATACTTTGTTTAAAATGGCAGATTAATATTCTGCGGTTATCGAATCAATGTTCGTATTGTGCATTACCTATGCCTCAAAATGTTAAATAGCTATACAGTAGATTATAAAGGTTTTGTTTTAAGTATTTAATGACTATAATGGATGCTGGGTTAAATAGCTTGTGGCTTTATTCAAATTGGATTTGTTACATAATTTATATCGGGCAGCTTCTATTTGAATTGCAATTGGGATTTATGGGTTTGGGATTTTAGTTTTATGGCGTTAATCTGAAAGCTTGATATAGGTACTTAAGGTTAGACATTAACGTGGAAGTAACCTGGAGCCATGATAATTACAAGTCTCTGTTGGGCTCATCCAGCGCACCTGTTGCCAACGACTTTAACTAAAATTTAGTAGCATACGTGTAACCAGCCTTATACGCGACACTTGTATATAATTTTCTAGCGGTTAAGTGATATTACTCATTTGAGCGCAACATTGTACGGGTCATTATTATTTTATGACGAACGTACTAACCAAAATATTTTATAGCTTGCATACATAATTTTGAAGAGGATTTTAAGGGATATAATCTGCCATAGGATAAAATAATGATCACGGAACCTCCCTTGTCGTGGTTTAAAATTATTGTTTGTAACTTCCATCTAATAATAATACAAGGTTTTTCTTCTCACATATTATAATTCCACTGCTAAATGTGCCCACACAAGAACCCTTGTTGTTTTAAAAGGCAAGCTAATCCTCCAAAAAGTTACATACATTTTTTGCATACCTTAATTTCGCATTTTTTTTAATCGCGTCTTTTCTCTACCGCTTTTGGGAATTGTTTCAGAGTAGAGAATAAACAACAAACAACGTCTGCACATTAACCTGGGGCGTAACAAGTTGTGGAGTAGAGGCACGGTAGAGGCAGTGTATCACGTGATTGCGTATTTGTCTAGCGAATGCATTCCGGTACGTGGCTATATGCCACTCTTTACCGTACTGTGCTTACGGAACGGCTCCCGAACTACCGCCAGTAAAACTTTCAGCGGATTGTTATTATTGAAGCTTTGGAGCCAACTAAATAAAGGTTCTGCACCCGAGCCTTTACATGGGCGTCGTCTTTACGCCGATTTTATGTAGCATGAGCAAAATACAGCTGTAATTTCAACACGGAAAATGTATATTACCTACTCCGAATCCTTAGTAGAATCTGACAATACGGGGGATTTTTCCAAAGAGCCTCGGGCTAGGTGAGGGGTAGGCGCGACTTCGGTTTGTTACATAAAAATCCCTTTATCGCGACGTAGGTCGACAGATTACTTTCTTGTTAAGAGGATGAAAACAAGAGTTAGTTCGTTTTCTTCAAGGATATAAATATGAACTTTTTTAGGGTTCTTTCCTTTTTTTATAACAGTACTGTACATTTAAGGCGCCTTTATTACACTATTTCAGAACAAACGGCCGAAAAGTACGACCCCCGTTTTTTACCGTTTTGCCGGAAAGTTTTAGTGTGAAGTATTTGTGAGGCTAGCAGCTCATAGTGGAATATTGTAACAATGTTACTTTAGCTTCCATAACAATATAAGTATAGTTTATATAGACAAACAACCCGCTGAATAATTATGTAATCAGTGGAAATATTCATCCGGCGTTCTGGAATGATCTCTCAGCCCGGCGGCAAACACGCAATTTGTCGTTGGCGTTAAATCGACCGCAAACAAAACGGTCGGTGGTCGGACCGTCGCGCCATCATTCACCTGTGGTCGCCCATGGTAATGAGATGGACCTACTGTTCAACATATTAGGCTGATTGCAATAGTGTGCGCCCGCCGCGTGAGGCGGCTGCGACCACACCTACCAGCATCACGATTGAAACGCCAGGAAGCGCATGGAAATTCGCTTGTGATTCAATTATTGGATAATGTTAAATGAATAAACCTCCGGGATATAATTCGATACAGTTGCGAATGCTCCGAAATTTACAACAAATTTCTACTCTTATAATAAATCAACGTTTTTCAATCCGCGCCAACGATCATTCGCCATTAAACACGGTTAAGTAAGTAGTTGAGAAAAGTTAAACGATACTGCCTTCAAATAAATTTAAAAGTGACGAAACTGATAAGAACCATGTATGCAACACTAACTAATTAGCAGTTACGAGCGACCCTCAAATCGCATGGCTTCAGACCATTACTTAAAATCCGCGATAAACATCAATCAAAAGAACAATTTCACGATAGAATAAACAATGGTTGATATAATGCGCGTTTTGTTTGTTGGTAGCCGCAGAGAGCAGGCGGGTAGCGTGACTCGTGCGTCATCATTACTCAGTTGTGGTCGTCGGGTAATGAGATGGCTCCTCTGTAGGCCGCATACTCACTGTCCAAATACCTACCCACCGACAGAGCTTATTGTATAACAACTAAACATTGCGGCAACAAAAACAAAACGCGCTTTGTTTTTTTCAAAATGTTGAGAGTAAAAAATATCCCGCCTTGGTGGTAGTTTTAGTATCATCTTATGTCAAGTAGGTACTCTAAACTGAAATCTGTTTTTAATTCAGTTCGAAACATTATATCTGTTTTTAAAAACATTTTGAACTTCAGAGGGTACTTAAAACAGAAACAATTTACAAGAAAAAACTCGCATAAAATAAGTAATAAAGATTTTTCCAGCAACATTTATTTCTTCTCATTTCTATAATGCCTTATCAAACGAAACCTTGAGTGTGCGATGAATAAAGGTACTTTTGTATTATCGGGAGCATTGCTTTAATTTCGGTGACAGTAAATTTATTGAGGCCATAAATAAAAGTAATTGTTAAAAACAGCCGAAGATTTTTTCTCGTAATTTTATTAGGAGAAAGTTGAGGACATTAGAAGATCCCATTTGATATACTTGAAGGAAACTTCGATGATGTAGTGTTAGAGTCTGATGTTATGCCCCATAATAATTTTCCGTGGAATTGTCGTTCTTAGTGATACGGAAAAATAAACAAAGAATGAAACAACGATTTGCTTAAAACGCGAAAAGATCGTCTATTATTTTTATTAGTATAATCAAGGTTTATTACCTTCATACTAGATTTAATTTGAGTGAAAACAGTGTCGCTAAAGCATGCTCGGCAAACTTGCGTGTTAATATCACAGTGGGAGATGTGTTTTAGAACTTCAACGAGGTGCTTTAGTTAGGATCAGGTGTTACCACTAGTGACGTGCGGTTTTGTCACAGCTTTACACCTTTGTGTTGTTTGGAAATAACTTTTACATTGAAAATACATGCAAGCACAGAAGCATACATTTTCTTTGAAGCTGCTTTTGTTAGCATCCTAGCTTGAGGCCTCTACTGACCCAAGCTGTGCCAATTTCAACTTCATTGAAGACATCTGTGGCGCGGTGGACAAAGGTACGCCTGCGACGCAGGAGGTAGCGTGTTCAATTTCTAAGTACGATCTGTAAATTATTCAAGGATTTCTGTACGTTTTCATTGTATATTAAAGAAAATCTATCTACGTAATATGTTATATTAAGTATATCAGTCATCTAGTACCCATAACACTAGCTTTGTTTAACTTTGGCTAGATGATGCTGTGGGGTTGCCTAGAATTTAAAAAAAAACAACTATGTGAATGGTATTCCATCGATACGAGATTGTGAGCAAGTTATTCCACCGTCCTTGGTAAACAACGTCCTTGGTAATATAAAATTACCTGTCCTTGTTCTCAATTCATTACTATCTAATAAATAATTATTTTATTATTAACTTTTCTAATCAAAGTTATGTAGTGCCTAACTGATGTAGTCTCTAGAAGTGACATTAAGGAAATTGCTGAACGTGCGGCAAATCTCCCGGGTGACTTGCATGGCACTTCCTGTCAAATAGAGAACACGGATCGGTAGCACGTTGAAATTGCCTATTAACTAGATTATACTTAACCACTTGACATCACTGAAAATGGCTTAGGATTTTATGGTTTATATGTAGCCCACGGGAAATGCACGGGTTATACTTTTAATTTGGTTTTGAATGAAGTTTAAATTAACAGGTGTGGCAGCCCGGACTGAATGTTTTGTTTAAAGTCGTTGCAATGGAAAAAGTTTAAAATAAACATTTTTAATAACAACTTAGTTATTTTAAAGAAATAGATTTGAGTAATAACTGGATTTAGATGGTGATAGATATGTGTTATAATAAATATATATGTGAACTATCTGATCGTTTAATTACAAGAACATTGAAATAAATAAACGTACGTACGGACATTATATAATCTGTAGCAACACCAATGAAATTTCGATAAACGAAAGCAATTATACGTAGCCATTCGCTTCGTAGTTACCCATCAAACTTATTTGTTGGACTTATAGAACCGACATTTTCTGCTGTTAATTGCCTAGAAACCTAAGAAAATTTCTATTACTCCAAAAATACGCTTTCCGTTTATTGCTTTAATTGCCTCCAATTTAATGGGCTTAGTCAAAAAATACGATGACTATTCAATCGCTAATTTTCCTGTAAAGAAGTCTTTACAGAATTGACTATGTCATTTCCCTAGTTTCCCTACTATATTTTTGAACCTGCTTTTCATTGCTCCGCCCCCAGGAAGTGATTTGCTAAAACACACTCTTAATGTACTATGGCGAAAGCTTCGGCTTCTTAATGTCCTATTGAGGATCAATAGTGGTTTCGATTTATAGTCATCCGTTCTTGAGAAGCCATTGTTGGCCACCAATGGAATTATCGAGCGAGCATAACATGATTTTGTTTGGTTGAATAAAGTATATACGGACGGGTGTCATTGTCATTGACGTATAGTCTGTCGATACCAAATTGGCTACGCTGAATATTGATACGCCACATTAAACAGTTCATACGAATTTATGAAAAATTAAAACAGATATTTTCGGGTTATTCCCGCTCGTCCCCTCGCTTCGTCCCCTGAGGGGACGAACGGGAAGTTTACTTCCCACTCGTCCCCATTTTGAGGTACATGGGGACGAACGGGAAGTAAACTTCCCGTTCGTCCCTATTGAATTTTAACATTTATTATTATAATTCTTTAAAGCTATAACCAACACACCTAGTGATTAACAGCAAGCCTAGAGAAAGAATTTCATTATTACTTAAAACAAAGGAACGAGAGGACTCAAGGCTAATTTACCTGTTGTTTGCCTATCTACCTGCAATGCAACCCTTCCTTATCTATGAAACAATACATTTCATCTCCATCTCTCTGTAAGTACCTAGAAAAAATTCCATTCACAGATAGCAATCATTGATGAAGCGAACTCCATTATTTCGAAAGAAATTCATCCAAAGTCCCATCATGGGCAAACAAAATGATGCTTTAATATCGTAGTTATCTTCGCTCACCACTTCTCGCCACATAGCCCGCCGGGGTTTGAGTCCTCCCACTAACGCGTAAATGGACTTATTGCATCGCGATCCTCTCATAGGTGGAGCCAGCGGCCCGTAAATATTTTAGTACGGGTCAGAACGAATAATAGGGTAGTTTTTGGATATTTCTCTTGTTAAATTAAATTTATGAGGATGTAAGGGTTGGCCTGTATTTATTTAAAATTGAACTTTATTTATCGAGGGCTGACTTGATGTAACCTTTTTGTAAGTCAGGAAGGTCGTAAAATATTACGGAGGAAAAGGCCGTCTTTCCTCAATTAGGAAGTAGAGCGTGTCTATATTGTCACTGGTTTACATCCGATCATCAAAGTTTATTGGTTTCTTATCATTTATTGTCACGGAATGAGCTGCACGCACATCGCACGTTCAAATCGGTAGTAAAACTATATTGAACTCGGCATGGCATGGAGCACGATTCTCAAAGGTTAAATTGTAAGGTTTGCAACCTGATGTATATCTGAAAGTGGCATATAAAATGTACATGTACTGAACAATCACTCACTCGAATGCACTACCATTTTTATTAAATTTTTCCGTGCATTTGAGAGTAGTGTTTATGTAACTTATTTATCACTCTACCTCAGCAATCCTTTATTAATCTATGATAAATTCTCGAATAATTAAAAAAAATCTCATACTAACTTTTAATTATTTAGGCTAACAAAATTGGATCATATTTTTAACTTATACTTCATATTAGTATGTACTACAAATTACACGTATATATACATTAAAACTTACGTAGTTTTACGTTTTACGTATCTATACTAATATTATAAAGAGGAAAGATTTGATTGTTTGTTTGTTTGAATTGAATAGGCTCGGAAACTACTGGACCGATTTGAAAAATTCTTTCACCATTAGAATCCTAAATTTTCCGTAATGAACATAGGCTATATAATATTTTCAAAAAAGTTAGAGATCCGCATGAAAAATTCAATAATTGAACCGTGCGCTGCATATTCAACCTCTTTTTCTATTATGGCGCGTCAGAATAGAAAAAGAGGTTGAATAGGTGCTTGCTTTTTCTCTACGGCCAGTGTCAGTTATGGAGTGTCAAGTCAATGTCAAAAACCCCAATGCTGTTAAAAAAAGTAAGGGATCCGTATGAAAACTTTGAAACCCATCGTTTTAGTGTGTATAATTTCTGAAATTTTTGTTTAATACCCGTGCGAAGCCGGGGCGGACCGCTAGTTCATTATAAATGAATAGTTCGTAGTGTACCGGCTAACAATCATATTGAAATAAATATTCAAGACAAATCAAACTCACGAAACCATCGAAAACTACAGACTAAATACGCAAAATTCACCTCAAATAATTCCTCCTGCAGTATTATCGCAGAGAAACGTCTGGCAAACAGGTGATTACCGTTGATTCCCACGAGTTTATCTCACTTTCCCGTATCCATACATCACGGGATGCATTCCGACCGCGGCACCCACGGGACTTGGAATCCGGGAATTTTGCCTTTCAGATATTGACAGACGATTTTCTGTTTTCCTATCTCTATAAAGACACTTGTGATTTTACATTGTGTTTCGGGAAGATAAATAACAGAGTTCGTTCTAATGATTTTGGAATTTTTGAGCACACGAGGTCTACATAATAGGATATACTGTAATGACTAATTCTGCATAATTATTTTAGTTATTAGTTATCTTTATTTAAGCACATTTAGTTGATATCTGCGGTATTTTAGTTAATTTTACCGTATGAACATCCAGAAACAGTGCCCAGAAACGTTGAATCTGTAATAGATGAGTAAACAAGTGATGTCGTCGACGCAAGAAACAAATCAATAACCGTAATAAAACAGTGTAGCTGAAGTGAATTCTATATTTTTATATATTTATGGGATAAAATGGTGTATACATTTAACAATGTACAAATACGACGATTATGTATAAGGAATATTTATGCTGCTGATTAGAGGCTTTATCAAAAATAATCAAAAAACTATTTCAGATATATGTAGCTCAAACGTCAAATAATAACCCAAAAACGTAAAACGCGATCTACAATCAGTCGAGTTGTGTACGTACATGCTTGTGACATCACCAGAGTTGCAACCAATCGCAGGGCGTTCCCGTCACGGATATAATTTCGAAATCCATAATTTTTTATTCTCGTGGCGTTCAAAAGAAATCCATATTAATGTTTTATAGGCTTATCTTATGGACCACAATTTTTAGTAAATTTTTAATGTAGTCCAATAGTCCTATCTAATCCTATTGTAAATGTTTAACGTTTTGGAAAAGGCAGATGGAAAATAAAACGTTCACATGTCTCGACAGGTAATAAACAAATTAATTCGTTGTAGATACTGATATTAACAGGGTCTTTTGGTTTCCCGCAAGATGCACCTAAACTCCGAGTATCTCCATCGCCCCGAGGGAGGAACCACGTGCAACCACTTAGCACTCCAAGAACAGCCGCACAGAAACATAGCCCCAACTCTTATATCTGAGGCAGAGAGCCTAAATTCCTTTGTACGAGATACCAAGCTTAAATTGCAGCCGAACACAGTCTGAGAGCTCTACTTCAGAAGCTTTGCCGGTATTAGAATTGCCTCGACATATACAAAAATAGCAAAATTGAAGTGTTTCGAGAAGTGAATCGAATACAAATAAGATAAAATAAAAATCACTGTAACATTCAAAAGAATCTTCGTTTATAAATGGTTGATATTCAAGGAGAATTCATTGAATATATCAGCACGAATAACTAGCTTATCAATAAATTGAAAACTTGTAGCCAAGGGCGTAGCCAGGATTCTGTTCAGGGGGGGGGCAGCCGAAAAAAAAAACCAAGAATACCTACTAAGTACATGCTGTACGAGAAATGGGATAGGTAGGCTACGTTTAGAATAAAAAAAAACAACAATAGTTTAACTATACGTCACGTTATTTTACAAAATAGTAGTCTTCAAGGTACTCAGCCACAAAACCATTTTAGCAGCTCTGATTCAATTTTGTTCTTATTTATTTGTAAGTACCATGCTTCGGTGTACGCTGAGCATACATAGGCCGTTTAAAGGATTTTCAGTCATCATTTCCTCAGCCATGTTTACTTCTAAGCACTTTCCGCACTTTTTTTTGAGATTTTTCGATGTTTTTTAAATAAGTACGCAATAGTGTGACACTAGATATGACAGCTGTGCTAGCCCCGAATATTTAAAAAAATCATAGACAAGAAAAGAAAGCTAAGAACAATTTGGTTTTAGAAGATAAAAAAACTCTTACTACGGAATGAATGGCGAGCGAAGCGAGCCTCCAAATTTTTGTCATATTTTGGAGAGGCTGGTAAACATAACAAAAAGGCTATAGAATTATCGGCGAGCGGAGCGAGCCGCAATTTTTTTTAGACATTTTGGATGTTCTGTAAAATACAATCAAGACTCAGAGTGTGTTTGGATGGTCACGTGGTAGCATAAAAAAATATAACATGAGCGGAATGAGCGCTCATATTTAGTTGTGTTTGCGGCCTCTGAAAATGGTTGAGAAATTGTGAAATTTTCGGAAGGCTGTTAAAAAGCCTAGAAAAGAAGAGCATGAACGGCGAGCGAAGCGAGCCGCGAAATTTTTTGTTACATTTTCGGTCGTTAGCAAACATATTTGAAAATTATGCTATAACCTAAGATATAACAGCAAACAGAGGGAGATATTCAATTACGGAAAACTTGAAAATAGTTATCTATCCATCTATAGATTCACGAAATTAAAAGTTATGTGATCTGCCTTCCTGCCCGACTCCCACTGGAGTCGGGCGTAAATGAATGCGATGCGTGCACCTAGCTCACTAACCTACAATGTAGGTAAACAATAGGAATGAAATGGCATGGAGCGCGAGCGCGCCCTACCCCGCCACCGATGACGCGCAGCGCGCTGTTGCAAAGTGGAGAACGTTTGCGGTGGTAATTTTAAAGTTTGGCGAAGAAAGCTTGGCAAAACAACAAAAAAAATTTGATATTTAGATATAGGTACAAAAAAACAAATTGGATGGTCCCGTAGCAGCATAAAAAAATTATAACAGTGAGTGGAATGAGCGCTGACATTTTTTTGTGTTTGCGGCCTCTGAAAATTGTTGAGAAAATGTGACATTTTCGGAAGGCTGTAAAAAAGCTTACAAAAGTAGAGAATTAACGGCGAGCGGAGCAAGCCGCGAAATTTTTTCTGACTTTTTCGGTCTTTAGCGAACAGTTTTGAAAGTATTCTAGAACTTAAGAAATAACAGCAAACGGAGGGAGATATTCAATTACGAAAAAACATGGAAATAAGTATCTATCCAATAAATGTGCCTACATATAATGTAGATGCACAATAAGAATCGAATGGCACGGAGCGCGAGCGCGCCCTACCCCGCAACCAACAACGCGCAGTGCGCTGTTGCAGTGGAGAATTTTGATGAAAAAAAAAATTGAAGAGCCTTGAGTTTTTAACCAACCATTTCAGGTGCTACGTGACACGTACAGTCCGCGTCACATATAAGTACCCCCCTATCTCAATGTATGTGGGTTCAAATCCTCCCGCCAATCGTTGAAGATTGGGATATCTAAACTACCCATTTTTTATGATTTTTTTTCATTTTCTTTAATACCTTGTGACGTTTCTTAAAAATAATTATGTTTATTTATAAATTTTAATTTTGTTTTATCTTCATTTAGTAATCTAACTCATAATTTCGAGTAGTCTCTTAAATAGTTCCGTGGCTCTGCGGCTGTAACGGACAAATTACTTCTATACTTATACGAGCGACAGGGTTCGAATCTCCTGAACGTAGGTTCTTTTTGTTGTTTTTTTTATCAAACGTTATCTATTCATGTTTCATTATAAGATAATTTGATTAATACTATTCCTTACGAGCTTAATGGCAAGATATTGAAATAAAAAAACAAATTATGATAAAAATATTTTTATTTTATTATACAACAAAAGACAATAAATTTTGACTATAATAAGTGAGAATACATATGTAACGAAATAAAAGTTTAAGTTAAAAATAATATTTACAAACAGTTAAATCATAAAGTGGATATATTTAAAAATAATTTGTTTACATCGAAAGAACTGACATGTTAACTAGTAACAATTTCGATCTTTCGTTAGTAAATTAACATTGGTTTTAAAAGGGAATGTGGGGCCAAATGTTCATAATATTATTCAATAAAAACCTAATGCTCTAATAACGTATCGGATGACCTTCGTTTAAAATAATTTGTTCTAATCTACTTTTCATATGAGTGACCATATTCCAACTAGCATCCCTACCACGCATTATTTCCCAGGTCCTCAGAACTTCTTTTTGTAAGTTAGACTTGGACCTTACATCACTGGAGTCCCAATTGAGAACCATTTGAGCCCACATATTTTCTATTGGATTCAAGTCCGGACTTTTAGAAGGCCATTTAATGACAGTTATGTCAGATTGTGATGATAACCACTCCATTACCATTCTTGAGCGATGCACGGCACAGTTATCGTGGACAAAATAAATTTGTCCCTCCGGATAGGCGACACGGACAGACGGCAACATTATGTCTTGCAATACTTCTAAATATTGCTGTCCAGTCATGCGACCAGAAACTTCCACCAATTCGCCTGGTCCCATTGATGACATCCATACCCAATAACCTAAAAAAAGAATTATATTACTACAAAAACTAATTTGTGTAGTTTTAATGTTATAATATAATTAAAATTCCTATAATCTTCTGTTTTAAGCTTTGGTTGCCTGGAAGAAATCGCTTTAAGCGATAAGGCCGCCAATTCCGTTAACTTTTAGTTTTATTTTGTTTTAGTCATAAGTTTCGAGAATAAAGAATTATTATCTTATTATCTATCTTATCTTATGATAGGAACGCCAAACTATACGAAAATGTAAACATTTTACCAATTAAATAGCTTACCTAAAGTTATTCTACCACTTGCCCTTACAGGCTGAATGTTTTGTGGCATGTATCGCTCATTTGGTTTCCTCCAGAGTATTTTTCGACCGTCTGAGTCAGATCTAAATGTTTTTTCGTCACTGAAAATAACTATATTGTTCTCCCAATCAAAGTTAAGGTATTCATTGGCAAAACGAATTCTTTCCCTCCGGTGATCTTCTGAGAGCTCAATTTTTCTAGCTGGCCGATAATTGTGGATATTCCCCTCATGCAAGTGTCGCCTCACAGTTGACAGAGATATGCCGTATTCCTGAGCAGTGATGCGAGTTGATGCAAAAGGTGCAGCTGCATGATGATTCACAATATCTCGGTGGCGTTGTGAGGTATAAACCGTTGAGATGCGGCCGGGTTGATTAGATTTCACATCACCAGTAGACAGATATCTTTTCACCCATAGCCTTACTGTTCTCACCTAAAAAAAGCATTATATTAAGTAAATGTTTTGTCACGAAGCTGTTCCAACAAAAAATATCTAAATCAGAAATTTACACTTACTGTAATGCCAAGTTGTCGTGCAATTTCTTTCTTGCTGACTCTCTGGTCATAAAGAACAGCAATTTTTGTTCTTAAAAAGTTACTCAAATGATGCATCGTCAAAAACACTAAAAACTCTCGGAGATACGCACAAAGTAAACTAAACGAAATAAGATGTGTGACAATTACTTTGTTCGCTACAAACAATAGCAAATGAAACCCTACCCGCATCCTTAAAATAAATAAAAATAATGGTAAGACACGGGTAGCTGTAGGTCAGATTTGGCATGAATACTAGGATTAAGGCGATCGCTAAATTTGCGCGCATCGATCAACAGATGAACAGCTCAGTCGGTAATGTCGGGAGATTGAGACGAACAGTATGGTGGGCGATGGTTCGATCCTAAGCGACGCGATAATTTTTGCATGTAAAAATTTGTGGCAAGTTTACGAGGGAATTAGAAGTAGCCTAAATATTTTGTAGACAAGGGGGATACTTAATTCTGACGCGCACTGTACATATCCGAGAAAATTTTATCCATTGAAGTTTGATTTTAAACGGTGCCTCAATGCAAACATATACGATTGTACAAAATTTGAACTGCAACTCTTTTTGTTAAAAATTAAGTCTGCATCCTCTAGGGGGGGGCAGCTGCCCCCCCCTGCCCGTACCTCCCTACGCCCATGCTTGTAGCAAGAAAATAAAGGAGCTGTAGAGTGAAAAAGGTTACCGTAGTTCGAAAATAACGAGTTGATGTTCACCCTTTTTGACTGATATAAATTTTATGGCGTCTACTCGGCGTAAACGATCGTCATTTATGATTCAAGCGATAGGCGTCTTCACATATCACGAATGGTGTCGAATGAAATATAGATAACACTACTCTTATGCAAAGTGAGAGGTGGAATTTTCACGGGTTGGAAGCAAGTTCTCCGCAGAAATGCGTCCCTCAGCGGGTTTGGCGGGCCCTACGTTTCGGTATAAAGTGAACAGGCAAGTTTGTTACTTATTGGAAAAAAGATTGAAAAGCGTTTTAAATTAATAAATGCCATTTGATAAAAATCTGGTTAAGCTGAAGACAGGGCGCTATGGCACTCATTAGGGGAGGCCTATGTCCAGCACTGGACTGAAAAGGGCTGATGATGATGATGATGAAAAATCTGGATGTAGGTTTGGTTGCGCTGACACATTAGAAATTTATAATAACAGGTTTTTTATGATGCTACTCGTGTTTTACGTACATATTTTGAGGCACATTATGAAATCAGCTCCGCAGAGATTGCTCCAGGTTGTTTTGATTATTTTATGAACATGTAACATGTCACAATTCACTTGCGTAATGGATTATGGTTAAACTCGGCACGTCGAAGCCAACGAGACCACCCTCGCCAACGCCTTGTTTTTTGTCGAATGATAAAATATGTTCAGCGTTACCTCCTGTGTTTGATATCCACCATGATTATTTGCGTAATTTAGACTCCACGCACAAAAGTTAAAAAATATTTTTAAACAGGAGACAATGGAAAGTATTTTGCGAGGGGACATCGTTAATTATTTTTTTCAACCAACAACGCTCGTAAATAAATGTAAAGGGTGCTATTAAACGCATTATTCTCGCATATTTAATGTACTGAAAAGGTTGAAAGGCAGGTATTTTTTCAACATAGTCTATAGATTTTCCGCTTATTTTTTTTTTTTTTGAGTTAGGTCGTTCAACATAACATTAGTCGATTTAAAGCTGCATTTTCTATGCATTTGGTTTACATTTCGCATCACTTATATACAAAATTATTTAAAATTTACAAAAAACTTTACAACATAAGTAAAAAAACTGACGAAGTGAAGTGAAAA
The DNA here is from genome assembly GCA_963931895.1 of Eupithecia pulchellata. NCBI lineage: Eukaryota > Metazoa > Arthropoda > Insecta > Lepidoptera > Geometridae > Eupithecia > Eupithecia pulchellata. The sequence goes on along the minus strand of OZ007527.1, from coordinate 9,649,476 downwards.
ACAGATAAGATACAAAATTATACGCGAACAAGAATAGAATCCTGTAGCCGGCAGAATGTAATCCTGCGCGGTAACAAGTAAACGTTCCTGATGGTTTCGCGTTACTTGGTCCTCTTGGTAACGCAAAACAGATAATAAAATGTATTGAAATGGCAGCGGGCCGGCTTATCCGGTTGAGAGTCAATGAATATTTGATTTCAATTTTTTTGGGCCGACGTCGCCGTGAAGAATTCACGCCATACCTAATTTGATTTTCGCCATTCCGCCCGTTCGCCGGGCAGTTTGCATTCATATTCAGTTTGAATACGCGTTTGGGTTGCCTCTTGCTACAGTTTGATACAAATAAACAGCGGATATTTTTACATTTCTTGCAGGATAACCCGACCCAGCTGATTACGTTTTGAGGATAATAACCCGCCATTGGTATTAGGGAGGCCTAAGGAATATTTATATTCGATTATTGTATGAGCTATTCCACTAACATACTCGTAACTATGAGTTATATGGAACCGGGATTTAGTCGCAAAAGATTTGTACAAATTTATTAACAGCGTTTTTTTTATATTGAGCCTTTCCGTTATAAAAGTAAAGCCCATTAGTGTTTTAAGCGTTCCAAATTTCTTTGCCTATTTAATTAGAAGCTGGAGAAGAAATATGATCCAAATTAAACACAAAAGAAAGAGATGTAATAAGTAAAAGCCCAGAAACAGAATTTTATATCTTAACTTGACACGATAAAGTAGGTTTTACTCTGTTTTCTCTGACATTTGGAGAAGCAGGATTTGTTTTTGCAAAGTTGCATGAAAAGCGCCGCAACGATATATCACCGAGCCGGAATATTTGGGTCGACCTGTTTTTGTGTAATTGGGATAAGACAAGAAAATTCTACGTCATATTAATGTGCAAAACAAGCATTTCGTTCCCGGGGAAGGTTCTCTACCTTCCCCGGGAACGAAATGCTTGTTTTTGTAAGATTTAATTAAAATCAGACGAAATAGGGAGAATAGCGTGATTTTACGACTAGTTTATTGCGTAGTAAAACAAGCTGTTATGATTTTGTTTGCTTTGAGAGAATACCTAACCATTACATTACAAACATTTAGATAAAATATTAGTATTTGTTGATTTAGATTTCACATTTCAATATCTTTATTTCCTAAAGGCTAACAAAATAAGTACTTTTAAAATCAAATTTTATAATATCCACAACAATTATTATCAAAATGCGAAATAACGTGTTATTGATTCTCTTCACTTAAGTTTTTTATTAATATACGATATAAAAAAAAACAAAACACTTTTAATAAGCAAAATTTTAATAAAAAAATGGACCACGCTACTATCCCTCAATGAAGAAAATATTATCCTAAATATAAGAAACAACCATCACCGGAATTGAAAAAGACAGATTTCAAGCAGTAACTTTGCTTTTACCCAAACAATAACACAAAATCTCAACCGAAGAACCGTATATTTTATCCAAGCGTCGATTTGTTATTTATTAGTCGGGAATAGTCGTAACATGGGAGAGAACACAATACCGAAAATGGTGTTCCTGCTTAGTGACGATGCCACCTCAAACCTACGTTTCGCTTCGCTTCGGATCAGTTGTACACCTTGGACCAGCGTTACGAGAACTCCCCCTACTCGCCTGCCATTTATAAAGTCTGATAGTGCGAAGAAAATTCTACAGAAGTCTACGTGTCTGCCTATATCGGTTGACTTTCATAGAGGGTCGAAGCGCGTATCTATACGTTGCTAGTTAACTAGCGACGACTTTGTGGCGAAGACGGCTGGATAAATGAAGCGAAACGCACAAAAATGATACATTTGACAGGTGGCTGTTCGTTGTTTTGAAGGAGGAAATACAAGGTGACATGCCACCCGTGCGTGCTTTTCCCTATTAACTTATTGTCAGCCGGGTGATAAATGTACTTCCATATTGATACTGAATTTGGCTCTGGTTCTGCTTAGTTAGTTATTATTGATTGCCTTGGGTAATATCTTCTTATCTAACAATCCTTACAAGGATGTATCAAAATAAAGTGACTTACCTCTGTGCCTATTGGTCTGTTTGTCGAACATTAGCATGGCATCTTCGATCTGTAACAAATAAAAAAGCACATAAACTTCAAATCCTGAAAGATCGCAAGGAAAAATTGCGAAAACAAGGGCGTCGTGCGCGATTTGAGCCCCGCCCTGGCAATAAAACACTCCAGCGTTGTAATAACGAATAAGCACCGTACAGAGTAAACCACACGCTGCAAATAAACTTTGATAAGCGCAGGCGAGCAGGTAATAACGTATTCATAGAGAAATAAATGGAAAGTCGGCGGTTAGGACACGAACAATACACGCTAGAGATGCGCTGTCACCGCCTAACCCGCCTTACCGTCGCACACCTGAATTCGCAAAAGAAGCATTTTTAAATTTTCCCGTTTGCAAACCAGTGATAAATCTGAAACGGAGCAAAATTGCATCGTAAATATTCATGTCGACAGCGACGCGTGACGCGCGTATGACTTAATTATAAATTCCTTATTAACTTTTCAACTGTGTATTGGGAATGGAACGTCTGAAATGGGTGATGTTTGGCGGTGCGTATGTAAGCAAACGCACGTCTCGGTTCGACGCAGGGTTTTGTCTCGGCGTCTGCGGCACTGGCGACCGCCGGTCCCCAGGGCGACATTACGCGGGAAGGTCGGACTCCCGATGATCGATGTCGAATACCCGTAACAGGTGACCTTTCCTTGAATTATTTCTACTTGTAGAAACGTTTCTTTAGTGGTGATTTGTTTGAACGTGAATTGGTACACGTAAATTGCCCTTCGTATTGCATAAAAATAAGCTCTAATTTTATCGAAAATTCTGATTTATATTTAGCATCTGTTCTGTCCCTAAATCACGTATTTGGCACGCAACCATACATAGATTTACGTGCGATGTAGGCGGAAACGCTGAGTCACGATGATTAGAATATAAGAACTCGATACTCTTAGCTAGGTTGTACCATAGTATGTACCGTAAAAAATCAGTCCTACACGTTAATTTATACCATTATTTTATCATAAAACTACACTAAAATTACACTAAACCCAACAAAATACCAGCAATTTCATCTCGTACAATAATTACTTGACGACACAACTGACTGTAATACCATGTCACAAAGAAATAAATATCTATTAGCTTAGATAATGATAAGATTTATTGCCTCAGTCACAAATACAGAAATATAGACCAATCGCAATACATTTCATCATAATACGCCGTCGTCTGTCGTCATATGGCCGAATCAATAAGGATTATGCCGAAAAAAATATAGATTATTCTATGCTCCTGCGACATAGATGGTGACCTAATGCGGCATTGTTACGGACGATTTGTGAGGACTATATCGTGTCGTTACCTTCTTATGGATCGGTGATGAAGTGTGTGTGACAAAGACGGCACACGACTGCTCTGGGTCACTCCCTCGGGTGACGTTACCGTGAAACCAAACTTTGGCTTTGTGATCAATGTTAAACCTCTGAGGTGTCTTTTGAGTTAATGTTCGTTTCTGATTACCTATCGCTTTCCTTTGATGAGATTCGAAGGACTCTTAGCTCTGGAGCTATGCACAGCTGACTCAATCTTATTCGTTTAAGAAGGAGGGGAAAACATATTCGCCCTTAAGAACGTGATAAGGAAACCTGCGGAAATTAGAACTAGTGGCACTAAATTGTGTAAGTTATTGGCATAACTGTTGCCCAGGGTCAACATTATGTAGGCGTAGTAAAAACGCAAGTTTAGAGATTATAGCAGTCACGTAAGGTCGCTTTCCTAACAAGAGCCTAATAAGAGCATTTATGGACAACACCGCTTGACTAGGGCTTTTATTCGCCGTTTAATATTCGGACAGCGTGTGGGGAGGCACCGTTTCGAGTATAACTTATTTTGTAGGTACCTAAAAGCTATTAAACAATCTACTGGCTTTTCATAGTAGCGTTGCAACCCTACTCATATAACTCGAATATAACTAGTGCGTATTTTTTACTTTTTTGTTTCGTTTTAGTGGAGGCAATGTCCTGAGGATGACTTTAACTTAAGACTTTTATAGTTACCAGACCACGTATAAACAACAAGGATTGCTAGTAGGGGAGTTAACGCAATCTGATAGACATCATAAGACTGCATATACAAGCTGCTGAAACGCTAGCGTCTTAGAGTTTTTGATTTTTCAACGTTGCTATAAGCTCTACGTTTTATTACCTTTTACATTGAATATTATCATTTATGTCTACGTAACACGAGATGAATAAAAAAGAAATATACCTAATAGTATATAATTTATACACAAATAATATAATAAATTAAAAGAATATAATACAATACGTAGAAAAAAGTAACAAAACAATATGTACCTAATAAGAAGTAGTAACCAATGTGTATTCAGGAAAAACTAAAGTTAAATGTTAACAACAAAATCTGAAAGCGCTCAAACATGAAACTACAATTTACCTTAAATCTCCAAAACTAGCAACAAAGGATACGATTTTCTTTAATACGGTAACGTTTTGTACTAAGCTCTATTATTAATTCCATTTAAGGAGACACCCAGTCCGTCCCTTGAGATACCTGTCGCGGTAATTTGCTACGTGAACATTTCCGAGTATACTCGTACACTAAATTTTTTCCTTTTGTTGTTTAAGATTTAGAGGATCATTACCTCAGATTTGTGGTAAATACTATTGAGATTTTTGTTGTTTGGACCATGTTTTTTGTGTTTCCTTATGATATATCCTGGAATTATTAGGTTTGTGTTAAAAAAAGGGAAAATAATAATTCTGCGTGCAATACATAATTTTATGTGTGTGAGTAACATTTTTTTATGAGTGTTAAAAGTCCAAACCAGTGAAAATCATAAAAAAAATCTAAAGGAATCTATATGAGAGCCTTATACAATCATTATTTTTGTCAAAACAATATTCGCGATGTCGAGTTTTTGGTTCCTTTAAAATGCGTACAAACTGAAGCGGAAAATCTACCGGTCACTTCTGTCTGGAATAGATTCACAGTTTCCATTTCAAATTTAAAAAGTTGAAAAGCTCAGTACTAAGAAATTGCATCGTACACGGTGTGAAATTTCTAAAACTGCACGAACAGTGACAAAAAGTACAGTTCTTCTAACTTCCGTAGCTTAGGAATTTCTCAAGCTCCGCAACGTTGATCCAAGCAGATGTTCTTGAACCGAACAACTTTTCTTATAACGCCTTTTCGAAGACGCGAAATGCTCAAATCCACCCCGTTCCGTACCTATCTATATTTCTGCTTGCATTTCCTTTGATCTCTTCATACATTGAGTGGATTTGTTCTGTCAAATATGTAAACCTATAACAAGTCTAGTCTTTCCTTAATGTAGTTTCTGCTGCCACAGTCGCAATAACAGGAACCGATATTAATCTCTACACTACAAGGAACAAAAGAGCAGAACCGTCTGAGGCATTAGTGTAGGTTTTACTTTTGTCCCTTTTGTCGTTCAACAATTACTGGCCACACTAACAAAGCGAGACAGGCAATAAATAAAATAGCATCATTACAGCAAGAAATTGTTGCCACGAATAGCGCATTACATTCAGTGCAATCCATCAAACGGGGCATGCTATATCGCGATCGCTGGCTCAAAACAACCAACATTTACCATTGGAACTAATATTCTGAACAATCGCCTCGGTATTTGCACTCGTGTGAATCGCGTCTATTTGTTTGCGTATGCGTCTATGACGTCACGGGTTGACGCTTTGATTTCTAAACATGGAGAGTTTACTAAATGTTATATTGATCCTGTGGCATCGCTCGCGCTGAATTAAATTATGCATTTTTAGCAGTTTAAGTTTATAGAGGTACGGTACTTGCGGGATTTATCATTTCATTAAAAGTTTAGAAGGAAACCAAACATTCCATTACTTTATTATACAGTAATGAAAGAGAACAAAAGACGAGACAGAGACATCAAAAAGTCTCTTTTTTTTAAGGGTCTTCTATCTAAGTAAAAACCATTCGGTGTTCTGTGACTTTAAAATTTTCTTGATGTTCTATCTTTTTTGTATGTCTCACTCTCCCTGCAGGTTTTTCCTTACAAAATTCTACCCTAATCACAATACTCATCAGTCATTCCGAAACCAATATACACAGTTCAAGACTCGCGAACTATGCGTCTTGTTTCCCCAGTTGGAGTCTCGCGGTCACTTAACTCGTACAATCGTCCGGTGGCCGGCCACACGTCAATCAACTCTTAGACCAGTGTTGGCCCGACACTTCGTCTGTCAGACGTAAGATGGGTCGTAAACAAGAAACTATTCGAGAACTTAGAAGCCGGTTTAGATGGACTGCGAAATTTTGCTTTAAGCGAAAATATACTATTGACTCCTTCTAAACGACAGGGAATTATTTAAATCTAGTTTGTTTAAAAATTATATTTCTCTATGAACCGAGCCACAGGAATATTCTCCGCGATTGTATGAAGAAAAAGTTTTAATTTGTTTAAATATTACAGCTGGTTTCTTCAACTTCTTGGCTCTAAAATTTCAAATCTATTTGCAATTCGGAATGGGCTTTCTTCCATTCGTTTTCTTTTCAATATTGCGTATATAATATTTAATTGGACCATGAATGTGATATTTTTACAATTTAGTACGCCAGTTGCGTTCAATATTGTATCCCAAATACTAGACAAATTTAAGTTCTAACACTACACGACACTACTTTTGTGCATAACTAGTTATGAAGAAAAGTGCGAACAACTATATTATGTGTGAACAATAAATTATAATGTTGATGAGCAAATAGATTGATTACAATTGAGACAGTGATACCAAAATAGCTTATGATAATAAAGTACTGCGGTTTGTTCCTGTCAAATGCAGAGAACTGTAGCACTTTAAGGAAGAAAATATACGGTGTAACGTAATCGGCAGTTCCGTGTCGAGATATTAGCGTGCCAAAGCGGGGTAATGAGACAAACCACCTGCTCTTAAAACCAACATAACAATTAACTTGAAGAAGAATATTAGTGGAGTTAATAGAGCCAGATACGCCCTGCCCTCTGGCCCTTATAAATAACAACCCTTTTCTTGGAAGTGGCAGTTTTTCGTAATTATTTGAAGCTCGCGCGGTTTTACAAAGATGGGATAGTCTTTGGGGCTTATTCGTTAGGGTGTATTATGAGACTGGACGTTTAAGGCTTAAAGGAGTTCTTTAGGGAAAGTTTCTTCTTTGGTTTCATTCTACGATTTTTCGGGTTTTTATCGGAATCAAAACAAAGTAGTTTTTAGATATTTTTTATAGTAATAATTAGTTTATTTAAGAAACAATTTAGCCCTACAATTTCCAATTGAAGTTGAGCTGACTGCAGATTTGTAAAACAGTTATTAAGTTCTACCCTAAGAATGAAATAAAATAAGACATATTCATGCTTATTACGTTTTTTTATGATGTGGAACTAAATGAGAGCACATTGCCAATATTTTTTTACAATCTTCACTGATGCGACCATCCCTACGTAACTGACAGAATAATTTTTTCAAGAATTCTTCATCAAATCGTTTTCGATGTTGACTAGTTAACAAAACTTACAAGATTTAAAGCTGTGCTTACTTCTACAACAATTCTTTACCGAACTACTTCCTGAACCTTTTTATAGCAGAAATGATTGGGAGTTGGAAATAATCTCGGGATTGGATTAGTTTCTGGATAAAGTTTCCTCCACCGGCTTCCTTATTAACATACCCCCTAAGAATACTTTATAAGGCAACAGTAATTAAATATCTGAAGTTATCGGGGCGATTGTATCGGTGCGGATGTTTTCCTGTTTGAGGGTACTGATTTGGCTTTCGTGTGGTTGTTTGCAGGAAATTATGATTTTGTGTGTTGTTTAGCAACTGATACAGACGTTCCGTGATTTTTTTACCTCAATGGTTAACCGTCTGCAATGACAGGGACTCCTTATCCCTATCCACCAACCTAAATTATGATATCATTATTAAAGCGAAAAGAAAATTTGAAATTTCAATGTGTGTTCCATTAAATAGCCTCATTATTTTACTGCTGGAAAACTTTGGTTGTTTTGATCGAGATCGTTATGTTATCTCTCAACGCGTTGTAGATCGTATTAGAATCTAAATAGATATTTGAATTCACCAGGTAAGAAAGGAAAGGTAAAAACGTGATTTTCTGGCCTCCATACTCTATAACTTTACATATTCTTAAACATGTCTTTGTTTAAGAATATGTAAAGACATCAAGTACCCTGGTTAATATCTGACCAAAGTTTCATTTCAACACGATTTGTGTTTACAAACATTATAAGTTGAGAAACGTTTCAAAGCCTATTATTAATATTTTATGTCATTATCACGGTTCAGTAAATCTGGCTCATCAGACTCTGGAGTTACTCAGCTATGAGGAGTCCCGCAAAAAGAGATGACTAATAAATTTTCCAACGTTCCGAACCCCTCATGTCTGGGAAGCTATAGCTAGCTGGGTATATAGGGTTAGGGCAAAGATAGAAAGCTGTAGTATCGTCGGTTAGGGTAAAGATAGATTAGGGGGACTACCCCATGCGGGATGTCAGCACAGGCCCGATGTGTACATAGCCAAATAGAATCCAGAATATAAATGTATAACTGTGTATTAGATGGGTATATTCTTGCATAATATCTTCAAAATTTGGTACGTTTATGCGATTTTGTTAAAACTTATATTGTGAATAAACCTCTCATCCAACCTTACAAAGCCGCTGTTCTTTTGTTTTAATCTAAATCTGCATTTATTTATTGACTTGCAAAGATCTGTACAAAAATAAATTGTCCTTTACGAAAAACTTAATAAATATTACACATTTCTCGAACCGTAAAAAATCTGTGAATAAAATATGAGTAAAGTTCAAGCAAACCCCAAGCGTTTTTCCTATTTGAATAATCAATTTAACAGGTAAACCTTGGATGAACATCTTTACTTGCGGAAAAATAAAAAACAAGTTAATTTATTTAGTCATTAAAATTTTTGACAGTTTTATTCTAAGGTCATTGAGGTTGGTAGTAGAATTATCCATCAACTTCGTTCGTTTTTCAAAGTAGACCTCCAGTTTCAAGAATGGATCAAAGGGTCGGACCAGTGAGCTTTCAATGATTGGGGCATTTTGAAAAACCTAAGAACACTTCAAAAGTTGTAAACTCGGAGCCAACGGAGCTGACCGAGCCTCCACTGTTAATTACTAACTTTTTTAAACTGCAACTCATAATAGACAGCCCACCGAAAGATGAATGACGTGTTGCCTTTTAGCCTCTTTTAAAAAAGGAATGCGTAAAAAATGTTCCGGATTACGTTGAAAACTTTCCAGCCATGTGTAAAATGCGTAGGTTGCTGGAATATTTCTACCAGCCCGACATAAAATACGCATGTGGAAATTTTGCATGAAAGTTTATTTTTAATTTCATTTCAAGTTACGTTGTTTACGTCGAGTTATTGAAATACGAGTATATCTGTGGATATACAGGGCCACGTGACAAAAGCAACATTTCACCACGGTTATCTAGTAGAGATCCATAAGATCTTCAATTGTCACATATCAAATTTTTACTTCATTTATTAATTGTTTTTTGAGTGTACACAAAATAATTTACTATGTATGTATAATTAAAAAAAAAATAGAAAATTTTACAAACTAAATTGTTTAACTAAAGTGGATTCCCTCTCTGTCCAGAATCCCGTTCGGCTTAGGACACATATAACGTGCCACCCTGTATAATAGGTTCTTATTTCAACATAAGCTTTCATTTAAACAGCCCTGTCATCGAAAAGTATTAAAAAACGAAGGGCGTACTGAATAATTTATGTACAAACCTATACATACAACTACACGTTCGTGTAAACGTATAGTCATCGACAAAAGTAATTCGATTCGATTAAATCCAAATTGCTTTTAACTAGACACGACATAATAGGGGAAACCAAATTCAAATGTTTTCGTATTAGAGCGTTTAATATTTCACGTGTGCTTTATCCGATACCACAGATGAACTAATAGAACACAACAAACTTTCACTACACAGACTCATAATGACCACATTGATACAATACTGTACGAAACGCAACGTACAATCTAAGAGAAAGCACGTAAAGGTTGTATTCCACATGTCAAAATAAACCAGCAAGCCGAAAATTTCCATATTCCATTGCATATTCAAACCAAAACGAGTGCAATAAAGCTCATTCTGCATTGCAAACAGGAGAAGTGATACGGTGCCGATACCGATACAAGCTAATACCTAATATAAACAGCTTAATTGCAACCGAAACTTGCAGGTTCGCGTAATTGATTTAACGTGTTCGGGAAACGATGCATAGATTGAAGGTAATACTATACGAACATTATACAATGTAAGTGAAAAATGTAGATTCCGCTGAAAAATGAGCTAGTAAAGTTTCTCTCGTTAGTCTTGTGTCACCATTACCTACGGGAATGCGGTTGCCGTCATACATATTCAGTTCCACTTTTGAAATTAGTTGTTCTGATAGATAGTGCGTCATTTCCGCTAGACCCTCAGTTGAATTTTAGAACGATTTTAGAATTTACGAGGTGAGTTTGCTGATCAATATTTTCAGGAAAATGTTACGTAAGAAATTCATACAATTCGTTCGGTATAAGAGCACTTCGAATTTATCAAAGGTTTTATCGTAGGTTTCTGATTTGTAGAATTATGCGAGTGACGCTCCCCGAGTCGGATACTCATCTTGAATAGAGTTGACATCCATTGTGATATTTTATTATTACTCTGTGAGATGCAACGAGGCGGGAGAAATTGTTAAATCTTCACAATGGAGGCTCTGTCTCGGTCGGGTCGAGTGCGCAAAAGTTGAACAAGGATCTGAGTTCCGACAAGAGTGTAACGGGAAGGGATTAATTGTATAATCTTCAAATAAGACAAAGTTGAAGATGGTTTGCGTTAGTGGTCGGTAAGCTAGATTATCTATGTGAGCAGGCGGCACAGACAGGGTGGCAGGGCGCGAGCGGTGACGTCTTTGCAGCGACCACGACACTTCTCGCCCAATCTGCATATAAATCGGATATCGATAATGACGTCGCTATCGCAAGCAACCCGAAATTCGCTCGAAATCCGATAAGCCTTGCCCGTGAAAGCTCTAATCCACAGAAGTTTGGATGACCCCGATAGTGGGTGAACCCACAAGTCTTCTATTATGTAAATTATCGGCCACACGAAAATTTCGAGCGACCACTGCGGCCGCCAAGTTTTCGGACAAAAGTTACGGTCTTGACTTAGGGTCGTATCTGTCCAGAGATCGAAGTCTCACCAAACAATGGGGTTGGTAAATCTGTTGTAAATATTTGATGTTTGTTAATATAGTTGGTGGAAACTTGGGCCGTTGTAAACAAGCGACATGTGGTGGAAAAATGAATTTTAACTTTTAGTAGGTACGGGTGTAAATACCGTGTGAATATGAAGAGGTCATTGTGCGTGTGGGGACGCCTGCTGCTGGTAACGACGAGCTCAAATGACCCGAGCGCAAAACATAACCGCGCTCCGCTCCACACAACCGCCTTTTACAATGTTTGCCAATAACACACAACAATGCCTCGTATTACTTGCTTTATTATGTTAAGAAGAGGTTTTGAAACTAAATCTATGTTAGTCAAAAACTTTTAAAATCTACGCGTACCGAATCAAGTTTGTCACTTTCAAAATAGGTGTTGGATTTCTTTCTGGATCGTTTTGGACGGGCCATGTAAAATACCTAAAATCTCGAGATAAAATAATTAGGACGAAGCATTAAAAGCACAGCACTACTATTGGTAAACATGGTAAATAAATTATTCATTTCGTTTATACAAGTGGACGATATTCTAAAGTTGCGTTCCATTAACATCTTTGATCGAAACTTTTTAAGGGGTCCGCCATTGAGTGCATGTAACTTTGCTTTTAGACTCAAGCTCTAGTAGGTAGAGTAATGCAAACTTAGTGGCATTGTTCGTACTTTGGGTATCTGATGTAGTAAATAAGAGCTATTTTACATTTTGATATTATCTGAGGTAAGATGAACATCTACATTCTTAAAACTATATAGACCTTTGATTCAGACGTTGTATGCCTACCCATTGATGTGGTCACCTCATCCGCTGACGAAATTTTCACGCCATTTTTTCTACGTCTTATTTTAATCAAACCGTAAACGATATTCATGTTTACGATACAGTCGGGCACAACGAAGTCGTAACTTGCGTAAGCGATTCGATTGCATTTCTACTTCCCCGGCTTAAGAAACACATAGATAACACAATTGTTACCTTCCCTCGTTTAAGGGAGCACCCGGCGAATCACGTTATTTTCATAAGGCATGGGCCTGCCCTGACCCAATTCTCTTTAATCCATCGCTTACCTATAAGGTTTTATTGGCAATGGCCCATTACGACCTACATTATCAACATCATCATCCGATTTTACTATTTCCAGTCACGTAAACTTGAACGAGTATAATCCATACGGCGTAGCACAAGTTCGCGTTAGGGTTTTCTTTTTGGCAGAGCGACCAGGGTTCGTCGGCCGGTACCGCGGGACCAACTGATAGGTTGCTCCTCATTGGTGCGATATCACGTGATTGGCTTGATCGATTTGCTGCGTAAGGTCCCTTTTAATTTGGTGAATCGATTGAACTTGATTTGAAAGGTAAGGGGATATTGCCGAGTTCAAATACAATCAGCAAAAATGTCCAAAAAACCTTCGTGTAAAAACGGTATATCTGAAATCGTCTAAAATTGTCCTGAATGTTTTGTCCTAATTTTTCTACTGACAAATTTCTCTCACGTCTATATTTTTGGTATTCATACATTGCGTTGGTACTCAAGTCAACTCCTAAGACAAATATGAATAGGGTAATGAATTATATGGAAAGCTCCTTCCATGTGACGTGTGAGAGATTGCTCCGCTTTGCGACGACCTCCGAATTTAACCAGTCGTTTGTGCCGCGCAAAACTTGCCTCGAGGTTACATTAAGCCGATTGCCGGCGTCAATCAAAACCAGCTTTTTTCCGTTATACGTGATGCAGGCTGTGCGTCGCACGCAGCCGTCGATTTGGTTAATGTCTTTATATAACACGGTTTTCCTCGCTTTGTTACACGCGTTAAGAGTTATCTATGTTCACTGGATATCGTATCGTAGTTATAAGATCGGTCGTTGAGAGTGTCGAAACTAATACCTTCGACATCCTTAAAATAACGACATCGGCGATTTTCCGGGCGGGTGGCCGATCGGGTCGCGACCGATCGAGACGGGGGGCTTGATAAATTGCAAGTCTTAAAACCAGTGGCAGGTAATTCGGCACAAATTCCAGTCTTCTGGCCCTCCGGCCTGCTTCAGGAAAGTTTCAACGATTACTTTTACTTGTAATTTATGTCTTGGGTACCGATAAAACGATGGCACGAGAGGGTCACAGGTGAGTCACCGTGGTATTTTACAATTTTTTTCCCGCTGCCTTTGTAGAACAGACCCTTAAGTGCTTTCTTTCTCTATAAAATTGCCACATACATTTAAGTGCGTTCTAAGAGAAACCAAAACGGAACCCTCAATTTGGTAAATAAATAAAAACTGCGAAAATTATGATAAAAAAGCGATAGATTCGCCAAATATTCAAACGTATTCCTCAAAATTCACGACGAAAACACTGTGAGAACCGTATTCGTGAAAATTGAATAAGATATTATAATATAGGTCGTCAATTTTCCACGATAAGAAGGTTTTTCATGAAGGAATAAAATTAAGAGGTCTCTAGGCCGTGATCCTGATTAATATTCGCGAGATGAGGCGAGGGTTTCCTACGTTGCCGCTGATATATAGGGTGTTCATCCATCACTGGCACTGCATGCGTACGCACGCACACTCGACAACGCAAACACGGCTGGTTTGAACGATTGCTCCTGAATTGAACATTTTATTGATGACTTGTCTTCGCGGGTGGATGACTAGGATTTCATAATTTAGGTCTGCTTCGAAAAATAGCGACACTTGTGTAGGTTGAGTAGAAGGCAACATTTTTGCTGAGATCCTTTACTTAAACACTGTCTTTTTATTTGTTAGCAAGAGTTTTACGCTGTATTATGTGTTTCTCTTATGGAATAATCCCATCCTATCCTTGAGTGTACTTTCAAGATGTGAGGTTATTCCTCTCATAACAAAACATAAAAGGGCCATTACATTTTACTGAAGCTTTATAATATGAAGTGGGTTATGGTCACTTTGCCTATCGTAGAATAAAAAGGCCAAGGCTTTAAAATTCCTCTAAGATGAAAATCAATTCACTGACATTATCTATCTAAGCACTTCCAGGAAATCTCCCCTCAAAATGGCTTTTCTAAGGCACGTTCATGCGCTTTCATTATTTATGTTTGTCAATTAAATGGCAGAAAAGTAAACCTTTTTTTATAGATCCCACGATTCGGTCGCTGTATCAAATCGTATTTTTGGTGATTCATTCTTTTTCATTTGTTAAATCATTGGCATACATACGTCCTCTCCATCTGATAAGAGCTCTGCAAAGCGCGAAATGTATTGTAAAGACTCGAAGACGGAGAAAGTATCCGTAAGAGATAATAAGTACAGCCCATACTAAGCACTCTGCGGTACAAGTCTTAATCGTTCAATAGAACGGATGACCGGAGAACTCTTAACAAATGCGTGTTCTCTTCGAGGCAAACCAAATCTAATATACAGTCGAGACAAACAGAACATGACAGTCTTATAAATAAAAACTCCAATAACACAACAAGGTTTGTGAACAGCGTAATCCATTTACTGGAAATGAAATAAAGATAGCGAGATTGGCCAGATCACAACGCACTTACACAAATTTCGTTCCCGTGTCTTCGAAGATGAATAATTTATGTGAATTCGAGTTCGACCGCTTTGCCTACTGTGCTGCGATTCGTGAAAACTGGGCTTATCCATTTATTTAGTTTATTTTTTTCGTTCCTTATTCACTATCTACCGTTTTGAAGTCTATAAAAATAAACTAAACCAAGTTTATTTTGGTCTACACTACTTTCTAATTGTTACAATTCTTTTACTGGAGTATTACGACTTGCCTGTTGAAGTAGAAAGCTTGCAATAATTGTTAATTAACCCAATAAAAACTTAATTTCTTTATGCATCCCAGTTATTACACCCGAAGCCATCTAGTAAAATCAAAATAACATAAATTTAGGTTCAAAGCCGTCGGTCACATAGATTTCACTTTCGGGATCTACTACGGATTGCGTGCATTGGAATTATTTGAACATTTGCCCGAAACTCTGGGTTGTTGCGTGCGGTACCATTGGATTCACTCTACAGTGGAACAAGAGATTTATGTGCGGTATTCAATATATATGTATATTATCTTGTTTGTATCGGCACAGGAATACCTGCACAGATTTTGACTATTCCATCGCTAATATATGAATTTCATCCAATGATGCAATGATAAAATGTTGTGCTTGGATAAATGTGATTCCATAAACCGGCACCAGTAAAACAAAATACCCAGTCATAGGTAAAACGCAATTGCGTATAAGTAAAAAACAGCCCCATGTTTCGCAGAGTTACTTTATAAGCGGAGCACATCGGACCCGACGCGGCAACAGCAAACGGCGCGAAACGACAATTTTAAAGCACAACATTGAAAATACCATATTACGTAGCTATCTGGTGTTCGCACGTGCGCAGCGATTACCCGCTTCCCGCTCCGAAGCGGTTGTGTGCCCGCGCTTTTAACGCATTACCATGAATAATATATACTGAAAGTGAATTGTCGCATTCGTGTCGCTCCGGCTGCCTATCTGCTTTCGTTCCCCGCAGGCAACAGACTCACTCAATTCTGCCAATAGGATTTACCTTTTACTAGCCTCGCCTAGGTATTTTTGGGTGCTAACGGCAAACGGTTACCTCAGATTCAGTTTGTCCTGGAAATGGTTCGGTTTGACTTAATACTGTTTCTAGCAAGGTACAACTTACTTCAACAACAGAGTTAACTCAGAGGTAAGTTGGCGAGATAGAAGATCGTTAATTGAATCACTAACGCAGACTATGCTTACGAAGATGGCTATTTTGGAGCACCTAATATGGTCCCAGTAGACAACACATCATATTGCATACACAATAGACGTTTACTGCAAACCATTTATATTCAGAATTGTTAATTTGCTTTGATTCCTCTGGAGAGGTTACGTTAGTAAATTGTCGTAACAAAATTACAATTTGACGGGTAACGTTTGACTTAACAATGACAATACAATACAACGTAAAACGGGATTTAATTTCCTACTCAAATTAAACGCTTGTTCAGACTGGCCAGATATAATTGTAACAAGATCATAAGGTAAATAACAATTTATAAGGCGGTCTTCTAATATTTCGCTCGGAGACAGAAGCACTTTACCGCATCAATATCAAAACCAATAGGAAGCGGAATGATAAAATTTTATCTGTATTGTAATAAGTTTTTGTTAAGCCTTTACTCAGAACTGATTACATTACATGTAGCTTTAGAAAGCGGATAATTTATAGGGGTACTGATTAGTATTAGAGATTACGTGATCATTATGCGAATTAAGTAAGATTTCCTTAGTAACTATTAAAAGGGATCTCACGAACTCCGACCCCAAAGAACGTGAGGGAGGGTCACCTTCAGAAATCAAAGCCGGGGTTTTATTTATGACCTGGACTGGGATGTCCTACTTTAGTCAGATAAGACACCCTGTATACATAACAAAGTTTCACTAAAGGACAACCACCTTGTTTTATCCCACGATAAGATTTCCATTTGACGTAAAATACAATTAATTCTACACAACGTCATGGGGATTGAAATAAACTTGTGGCTGAATAAACTGCGCTGAAATTTAATATCTACTCGAAAAAGAAAGAATAGACGATAATGGAACATCAAGAAAATAATAAATAACTGGAGATTGGACAAAAAATTGAGAGCTGTGATATCAATTTATAGGTAAACGAAGTTAAAACAATTTATATTATATGGTTGGCTCAGAAAATATGAAGTATCACAACAAGTAGATAACATAATACTTAGTAAAATCTGATAACTATTAGTGAACTAGGTGAATACTCGTACACATTCAAGGTAATTCTGAAGCATAAAAACATTATATCAAACAACCGCTGGAGCTAATCAGATTTTTGAGAGAGACTCTAATTCGGAAAGAGAGTGATGGTTCATGTTATTCGTTTGGGTGTTCGGCTTGCGGTAATCTAACAGCGGAGGCTTCTGGCTAATCCGAGGTCCTACATGGGACAAATAAGTTTGTTTAATGCTCAGAAGTAAGCTTTAGTGCCGAGTGTTGTGTTGGCGTGCGGGTCCTGGTAATCAGATTAATTAGATGATTTTGCGGGTGTTATTAAAAGTTGAGCCGACTAAGCAGAGTCAGTTACCTCCGCAAGATAGCCGGCTTATGCCCACGTGTACTTACTACTTAACGGATATTATACGTGCGCCCGGAATGCTCTTTAATGTTTTAGCATTTTCGACTGAGGTTGCGAACTCTGTGCCGTTTTGTTTGTGCCACAGTGGGCGGCTGGAATAATTCACTTAAGCTTAACTGGGAAAGATAATTAGGATTCTACGTCGGCTGATGCAAAATGAACGCGAAAACAAGGTAGAAGATTTTTTGCCTCATTCAGAAATTGAATTTTATATTTGCTTGCTAAAGTTTTAACGAGATAAACGTATTTTTAGTACATCTCAGCATATTATTTCGAATGCTCACTAAATTCATAAATACGTGCGCGAACTACTGCGAATTTCTGAGCGGTTTTTGCTGGAGTGACTTTTGTGATCGGTTCGATGGTTCGCAGCTGAATGTAACAAACGTATTCAGAGAGCTATTGTATTATGCAACGTGTGACAATGTGGGCAGGCCGACCCGATAGCCAGCTCTCTTAGTAGCGGATCATGGATCGCTGGACACGGAACGGGCGACCGAACACGGCCCGTGTGCTGTCAATCATAAAACAAAAAAAAAAAAACGCGGAAATGCCACAGGCTTACCTACTTCATGTTTAGTGGAGATGGACAGGACGCGCAAACCTTTTAGCACAAAGCCCACTGCGACTGAAGTTACACATTGCGGTCACACAGCAAATTCAAAAATGTTTGATACAAAAACAAATA
Organism: Eupithecia pulchellata; assembly: GCA_963931895.1. Taxonomy (NCBI): domain Eukaryota; kingdom Metazoa; phylum Arthropoda; class Insecta; order Lepidoptera; family Geometridae; genus Eupithecia; species Eupithecia pulchellata. The sequence continues at coordinate 9,631,259 of OZ007527.1, read as the reverse complement.
TCAAACTGATCTCACTTTGTGGTGGTTTGTATTTTATTTTTTGTTACAATCTAGCTTCTATTGAAGTGGGTTTTTCCTTTATGGAGTTCGTTTAAAACGATCAACGGCAGCCTCACGTGTTCGTCCGGCCGATAATGCGCTGTACAGCGATTCGTCTCGTCCGTTCTTTTGTTATTCCCCTTTGTTCCTGTGAAAGGTGGCCGTATTGTTTTCTCGTTGGAATGGGTAGAGATTGCGCTAAGAGTCGAGATTAGTGACAACGTGACGCGTGTGTATAAGCACCCTAATTTCGTTTCGATAGTCTTTAACTGCACATTGTTGAATTTTGTGCCGTTTATGGGAAGTAAAGCAGTGTTTAGTTAATGATTAGGACAAAGTAGTTTTGTACACCTAGAATAGAATAGAATATAGAATATATTTATTTGCAACTCATACAAAAATATGCACATAAAAGTAAAATAAGAAAAATATAAACAAAACAGACTTATTTTTGCAATGAGTCACAAAACGGTCTCTAATGTCTTAGAAAGTATTCGCTTAGCGTTATTCTGAAAAACTACTCATAGGTATTATTATCTGATACAATTAGTCTTCTTTAATACCAAGGGCTATCTGAACGACTCTAGTATTCCTTTTTTCGAAAAACCACAATAAAATACAATTCAAACGTGTTTGAAAAATTTAACAAAACAAAGTAGTACTTTTGGCTTCACCATTACTGTACCTTTCCACACATGTTATTTGATTAATTTGTGGGATAAAACGAAAATCTTAAAAACAGACGATGAGAAACGTTTATTATAACTTGCAGCTTGTGGTGCGAAACAGCGCTACACCCAATTGACGATAACAAAACTTGGGGGTTAATGGACATTTTTATTTATTTATTATTTTATAATCTTGGACAATCCACACAGCATCATCTAGCCCCAAGCTAAGCAGAGCTTGTGTTATGGGCACTAGATGACTGATATACATAATACAATAGATTATTAAGTATAGATTCACAAGACATGCAACGTCAAAATCCACCTCCTGACTGACGCATGCTGTGCGACCTGATACATTACACCCCGTAACCTGGCTTTATGATTAACTACCTAATGTGTTTCTCTTCAAACTAATCCATAATATGGTACCTATATTATTCCTTGTAGAAATTTATACGTTACCAGTGCAACATTCTCCTTTTCACCCAGCTGCGACGACAAAGATCACCTCGGCATATCTTATTCAGCTCATTGGCTGGTTCTATTCACTCACATGATTATGTAATTCACATATTCAGTAACCTCTATGAAACTCTCAGAGGAACTTTGCTAAGCTCCTGCAGAATGCAATGCGAGTTATGCAAACCATTTAATTGTATTATATCCACAGCCTCTGTGGGCATCATGTATTCATGTCGCGGAGTGACAGCGTCTGATATTTGATACAAAACGCATGGAATTGAGAGGTATCTATCTACCTTATAATATAATATATTATCGAAAACCGTAATAAAATGAATGAGTCACTTATTTGTATGACCAGGGTGAGTTTTTAGCATTTAAACTAGATGGTGCTGCTAAAAAAGTGTTTAAAAAGCTTTAACAAGATAGTAAATAAACTATTCTATTAGAATGTAGTACCTACTCAATCAAACTTCAATGTAATCTTGTATAGCGTGATTTTAGATTTTAGTACATCAATTTTTCTTTATTTATCCACTCAAACTATCTTCTAATGTATGTCAATCCACTGTAGGTAAAGTCATTTACTAGCGATCAAAAACCAATAATTTATACTACAATGGAGCAGACACGGACGCAGAGGTGAACGGATAAACGGATTATTTAACGCGGGCGTAGAATTATCGTCCGTCGAAATGGGCAGTCCTTGCCCCTTGAGGAGTCGAAAGGGTTAGGTTTTCGCAGGCACTCAATAATTGAAGTCGTTGAAATTCCGGGAGGATAGCTGCGGTCGCACCTGGCCGGGGCTTAGCGGGAAACAATAACGTTAATGTTTATTATAATGCCCGATTTATTGGCGATTCACGTTTACGAGCTGAAACTCTAGCTTATTAACGGGCGATGCGCTTTATGCGGGCTTTACCGTACTCAATTAAAACTGAAATGCATTGTAAATGCATCAAACGGTTCGTGAACGTTACGCTGTTCAATAACGATCAAATAATCACGTAGCTGCTGGCGAAAGTTGGTTCGATCGAGCGAAAACAAAGGCAAATACTAGTTAACAAATAACTATGATATTGAGCTTCGGCGAGAGTTGGTAGCTTGTAGTCTTTATGTTTATAGAGTGAAGGTTCAAATTATTTTATGCCCCATGCAATACCAGCAATATTCGTGTGTTTATACAAAAATTCAACACGTTGATCGTTGTTTTTGTAAGTGCTTGTTGAAAATGATAATTTGGCTGTACATTTTACTAAAAAAAAACTATACATAATTTATCGAATCTATATCTTAAATCACTCATGTTAAATTCATTGGAGTAATGAAGCGGTCGTGAAGAAAAGATTTTGCTTTACTCTGGAAACTTATTACTAAAACAGTCTGGTAAAAAATTGGCGAATTTATCGTTAAGAAGTACAATTTTTTATAATTTTTTAAGCTTTTGGAAATGCTAAAATAAGCAAAACATTTGAAGAAAAGTTCTAAAGGACAGTGTAAGAGACAAAAGATCTTATTTCAGCAAGTTGATCATGTCATTTTATAAAAGCTCCATGAAGCCCTAAGCTTGTGATTATGATCGAATGTAGATAGGTATCGGAGAAACTCCAGACGGCCGATACCGTGCAATGAATAATAATTAAACGGGCATTAAAATGATGGAGGGGGGCCATTTCTGAGGTAATAGCACGCGTGCCTTGCTAAGCTTGCAATTATAGGAGTTCATTAGTATTGGCCTCATATTTTTCCAAGTTTCAGTAGACTGCTACTGGTGGGTGAGAAAAATTTACCTCTTTTTTAAAATTTGTTAGAACTGTATTAATCTTTAATTATACCCATTGGACTCTTTCTACGTAGGGTTTTGAATCCAATTCATTCTACTGAAAGACTTTAGATTTTTTTCTTTTGTTTCTTGATTTTTGAAAAGTTTCCGTCTTTTTGTAACTTTTTGTTTAAATTTCTGCGATATAGCGATTGTGTGTTATGAAGAAAATGCGTTTAGATTGAGGTGTAGTTTGATTTTTATAGCTGACAATATTTTTTTTGTTGGATATAAATAAAATCATTAAGTCATTTTATAAAATAACTAAGATTCTCAAGACTTCATCTTATCTCTTTCAATTACATCAAATGAGACAAATTGCTACTGATTCCTTCTCAAGTAAACATAATAATGATTGCAACATTGAAACGTAGGTACGAAATTGGTAACATAATAGGAAATTTAATATAAATGGTTACACAATTATGTATTCAAACAAGCAAATTATTGCATTGAATATTATATAATATGACAGATGGCGCGTCAAGAACCGCCTTTGCGTACATAATCCCTGTCAATATGAATTACTATTACATTAATTATCACGTTTGCAGCTGTTGCTGTGACTATGTTTATTATAGGTTACAGCTGACATTTTTAATTACATCTGTTTTTACTATAATTATTGCCTAACTTTCTAACAAAGGTTTTAAATTTCGAAGACTTCTTTTCAACAAAGCAAAAAACTCTTATCCCTTACGTCTCCTCGTCTTTTCAAGTAACATCAAAAAAGAGGATTTAAATTCAGCTTTTTCGTTTTCCCTCAGGTACAAATTGAGTGATAACCGTTCCAATAAAAAGCGCATTACGATAAAAAACAAGAGGGTTTTATGTGGCGTTTCCGCCTCAAAGGATAATCGTTCACACGTCTAAGGCTTCAGGGTGTGGGTAAGCGAATTTATGTGCAAATACGCCTCGGGACTGGCCAATGTGCTAATGAAAGGTAATACATTATTCAACCCTTGAATTATACAGTGGCATGTAAATCGATATTTGCACCGCATAACCACAATTACTGTTACTACAGGCTTAGCATCAGATTCTATCTTCTCTAATGTTCGGATGATACATAAAAATGTATAACTGACTGCCTTAAACTGTCCTCGCGAATAGACGCATTTGCGTTTTATATATTTTTTTTCAATGTGTCTTTAAATTTATGTGCAATAAAACTATAGTTAAACCTGCTAAGTGTATGACGCATCATACACAGTTTAGTGGTGGTGCAGTTTATAACATTTTACACAACTTATGACATCATTTATGTAATTTTTATTTGAATTATTACAAAAACCTTGTTATATGATTACGTGTTATATATATTATATGATTGTTATATGATTTTGTTTGTCACTATTTTGTGTTCTTAATCTCAAAAATCTCAACCGTTAATGAGAAGACGGTTTTTTTTTGTTTTCAGTGTTTTAAGCTACTATCGCTGCCAGAGATTATAATCTCATGCTAAGTACTCTATCCTTTGGGCAACCGAAATGTCGTAACTACATTTATAAATTGGGTGAGGTCGTCTTTGGATCAGATTGCTGAGTTCTGTTTTGAAATTGAATTTGGAATGGTTTTAGTTTGTCGAAAGTGATAGCTATCTCGACATTTTCATGAACACATTCAGGGTTGATCTGAATTTTGAATACGATGACAATCTTGATCTAATTTTGCTTAACTATTTATGTTAAATGGAACGTTTTAAAAACGAAAAATTTAATTGCGCCTATTTTCCTTTAGCATAATATTGAAAATTGCGAGAACTTAATATGGTTTAGATCTTTAAATGACCGGTTAATGCCATTTTACTTTTAATGGTTTTAACCAAAAAAAATATTTGTCAGAACTAAGCCTCCTAGCGACTCATAGCGACCTCTTGTCAGTCAGTCTCATTATTTTGTAAACCACAGGATGTATTAGTCTACAATGTTATTGGTACATCTTTTCCTAATATCGATAAACCTAAATTAGGATTTCAGACTCTACATACTATAAAAAATTTCATCCTTTTCAACAATAAGCAATCTATCTATCTCACTACTAAAACCGGGTAAACAAACCCCACCTATGCTAAACAAACCGAATAGAATATTCTGTGACATTTAAATGGAAAAATCCCACTCGACTGGCCATGTACAGCGTTGATTAGTCCAGTCCGAAACAAAAACTATTCCCGAACCGACGCAATAAACGAAGTGGAAAAAGTCTATATGAGAATATGTGATCTGATTGTAGGACGTAAACGGCAATCGCCGAGATGCGTGCACAATGAGGGTGCAGCGTTTTTAAATGATTAATTTGCCTTTAAGCTTCAAAAATACCTGGCTATTGAAGTTTCTTATTAGAATCTTTAATATTCGGTATCATGGATTGCAAGGCGATTTTTAAGGTCACTGTTGCACTCAAAATTATTCTTGACAAGGTGACACTATTCACTTCAATACTGAATTTTTTATTCATACAAAAAATATGTGAAATCTAACTGCTTCTGACGCGTTGTGATTACAACACTCTCTGTTTTATTGACATCTTTGACTTAATTTGTAAATTTTAAAAATTTTGGATAATTTTTTAATAAGAGCAATTGGAAACGCAATCCGATTGTACCCTCGCCTTTAGTGCATCTGTACCCCGTTGAGCTCATAACCGTTGATTGCTTCTATCTGTACAATCGCACCGCAGTTCACCGCACGCACCACGCCATTACAAAGAAAAGTGAGGCAATTACAAAAAGAGATACGGCATTGAAGATTTTCATTATCCGCACAGATTGGATGAGGTTTTTTGTAGCACTCTTTATAAAGTGCCGCGTTTCAGCGAATGAAAACGCAATTCATATACGATTGCCACGTAATCCGATCTATTTTTCAATCATTTCGATTTTAACTCTCTATAAAGAGGTTAACTGCTGAAATACAATACGGTTGCGTTTTGGTGTTGTGGCGTTATCTGGTTAAAGTATTCACTTTGTAACAATAGCGGTTTGCAAAAACAAGTCAAAAATCTATCAAATATCTGAATGAAACTGAAGTCGTGAATTTATTTGTAGGTGAAAATAATAAAGCATCGGGCCAAGCGTTGGCCACGTATATAAAAAATTCAAATTGAATTAACATAAACAAAATAGTACAACAACCGTGCTCCGCAAATATTCCAATGTACTCCGATTCAATATTAAAATGTTTCATGACACGTTCAATGAGCGCGAATCATTCCTATCACATGAATAATTGCTCACAATAACTCTACCGTGTAATCGCGGATGCAGATATACATCACGTAGGAACTTGAAGTGCATAACGTCGTAAATATATCAGATACGCACGTCAAATAGAAGAGAGTCACAACACTATAACATGGCACGTCTATTCTAAACGGAAGCTAGAAAGTTACAAAACGTATCGAAAATCTTAAACATTGTTGGCGGTGCTCCAATGGAAGAGTGATCATAACTGTCAATACTCTGCGAGCAATATACGCTTTTAAATCCTATTCGAACAACAAAATAAGAGAAACGAAGCAATCCTCGTTATTATAAAAGTGTTAAATTACAAATCTGTCGTTCCTGTGGCTCGAGGCACACCTAATCTAATTATGACGATTCACCGAGTTACCATTTCGCGGGGTCTCAGCAATTTCTTTTAATAACTTGGCATTTGAAAGCCTAAAACAACTTTTTAATTAAAGATAATCAGGGCGAAACGTCAGCAATAACGCGGTGTCACGGAGGCAGCCGCCGACTTAATAATTTTGATGTGGCCCTGGCTGACGCGCCATCAACGCGAACACGTTTTATTGGTAATTATGGCGAGTGGTAAAACTTAACTTTGCGGCAAAGCGCTCCGCTCGAGAGAATGCACGTTTGTAGAGTTTGTAGTCATGAAATGGATTCTAGTTTAAAACAGACGGGGTGCTTCTCTTGAACGTAGTTAGGTGATATTGCTCTCGTTGGACTGTTGCGGTGCGACCGACTCCACATTATATTAACCGTGTACCTACCCGCTATCTGATTCCCCGGGCCCGGATCGTACGTCGCATCCCAGACCACCTTTGAAGACGTACGGAGTATGTAATAATTTATTCAAACGGTGCTAGGTAGTTGTAAACTAGAGACTCGCATGTTTCGGTAAACCAAGTCAGTGCAGCGTTACCCGTTTATTTACAGCGCTGTCGAGTTGTCAAGTTGCGCGGTAACATTTGGCCGACATTAACATACAATTTCATATTCATATCAGAATTAGGGTCGCGGGCAAAGCACTCGATGCCGCGACACTGCGGAACTACTCCCGACTGCCTCCTGACATCCAGACAGCCGACTACCATTAAACTTTTGAATTTTTATAAAAATATTTGGAAAAATATGACGTGTACAAGAGAAGCCAGAAAGCACTTAAATAATACTTATTCGGAAAGAAGACAGTATTTCTGGAAAATAAAGTAGTATAGGTAAAACTTTTTCACTCACAATATTAAATTATTATCTTCATGGATTTTTGTTTACGTGGTCCCAATGTAATATGAATAAATAGCAAACGTGTTCGCATTTCATTCGATATGAATTTTGAATAAAACCAATGATATTCTTTATACCGTTATGACAACACTGCATTGCAAATTAAAAGATAAACAATTCGTTTCAAGGAAAACATTGTATCCATTGGATTTATTTATCACGATTGAATGTTACACAATAACTCGCGCATTGCTGATGCGAAAAAGACAAACGAAAGATAAAACATTGCAAGTTATATTGAATAAAAACTTTACTCTTGCATACTAATGCTTAAATTTGTATTCGACTGAGTTTGCTTGACTTTTCATTAAGTTTCTCGTTTCGTCGGGCGGGAGATGAAAATCAAAGTAATCATTAAGTCTGATTATGCTCCGTACAAATCTTAGTGCGCGTGTTTTGTTTGCTTCTAATTAAGACTTATATTGCAACGCTTAACTTGTATGCGAGAAGCTGAGATGCATTTTAATTTCCGCTAAAATCTCCAGTTTTCAGCAGCGTCTCAAGAAGTCTTATTCAAGACGATGCTAAAATAAACTCCTCACAATGCAACAGCCAATGTGACAGAAGGCTCAGTGACAACGAAGCCTTAAGAGTGCACTTTAGTTAGGAAAAGACTCGGCGTGCATTAGGCGAATTAAAAGTTTCCCTACGGCTCTTCATTTGTTTGTAAATGTAGAGACGAGAAACGAGACGGGAGTTGGAATCAAACATTTGTGAGCGTGGAAGGTTCAAAGGGCGCGAAATGAGCACGCTTAAAGTGGGGGGCATTTGTAGCTATAAGTTGCAGTGAGCAGGTAATCGTGGTGATTGGGGCAGAAATGTTTTCATGATGGGCAACCGACTAGAAACCACATTGCAACGTAGCCTTATGAACCCATGGATATCTTCTGGTAAATTTAAAAGTAAAATTTAAATGTATAGGAGTTCTAAGCTGTACCTAATTGGTGGGCAGAAGTTACATAATTAATATAACTAGCTTTATAAAAATGTTATGTTTTTAATTATTAAATGAGTAAACTACGACTAATTATGATCTTTCATAAAATATTTATGAGAAGATATCGATAAATTCTTAAAATGAATTTGATTTCTATGAGCAAAAGATGAAATACAAATGGAACGAAGAACGCCTGACATTGATACAATAAACGGATTTTATCGGTGGGTTTGAAATGAAACTAAAACACACAAAACAATTTTGTAACTCATAAAATATTTAGTTACGTATAAAACCGCAGCCAGCGAACGAGCGGTACCTTTGAAAAGCCCTAACTGGCTATTACACATTTAGGATAGAAAACCTTCAACAAGAATTACTAAGGTCAAATGTAATAAATTTAGTTTGAGCCCACAAACTATGTGGTCAGAGATTTTCGGGGGAGGTCGGCCTTTTGTTTTGTCGATGCGCACTTTATTCCATGTAATCCATTAAGACACATAACGAATAGGCCGAGAAGGGACGGATTTCAACGACAGCCTCTTAGGGTTGAGCTCTATGCGATCTGCTAAGTCGGACTCCGACTGCAGTTAGGAAAACCTATAACTTCTCCATAGGATACCGTAGTTGCAGTCAAAGTTTCGCATTTAAAAAAATTATATAATGTTGGTTCGTACACGCCATTTTACTTTTATACCATCCCACAGTAAAGCTGTGTCACGACTACCTTCGGTTGCGGTCCGTAGATGCTTATAGTTCAACCCTTCTGCACGTGGCTGTGGTAAAGATTTGTAATGTGTTTACGAGCCCCTTTTGTAGGACACTTTCGGATCCGATGTGGTTTCTAAAAGGCTATTTGTTATGATTTCAAACAAGGTCTTGACAGACGAAATGGCTTTCGTTTTTCCTTTTCTAGGTTGGATTTTTAAAACCATTCCGCTTAGGCTGTAAGAAAAACAGTACTATGTATCGACTATCATTTTTCTTCTCAAACAGACACTTTAAGGTTATTCTTGTTTGATAAAATCTTGTACTTACGAGTACATACTTATATAAGAAGGAAAAGTTAAAGCAATAAATTATTTTGGGCGTACAACTTTTGAGTGTTTTTTATCAAACCGAAATTGTAATAAATAATAAATCAGAGTAGGTTTGCAAAACTCTCTTCAACATAGCTTTTAAGTTCAAGAAAGACGCCGAAAATATAAAATAAATCACGCCAGGGCAACTTGCACGATTGCTTTATGTTTTTCTCGAAAAGAAAAAGAAAAGTAATAACTTCTGTACCAATTACAGCACTCTAGTTACGTTAATCCAGTAAGAGTGTCGGTTCTAAAAAGAAAAGTTCCAAAACAGTCCGCCCTCTGAAAGAAACCCGAAAAACCATAAATATCAATAGTGGGAACGACAGCAATTCCAGGAAGCTCGCGCAAACACGCACTCGAATGCGTTTTACGACTTATGACATCCTAATTCAAAAGTGATCAATAGCAAAAACACCCACGGATAAACTTTTCCATGTAAACATTCAAACTAACAGTGTGAGCTAAAAGTGAACGATACGGCTATTAAACGGAATACAAATTAGATTGTAGAAAAACGGCTTTAACCGCAAACATTATGGAATCGTTAAAATTTTTCCCCAGTGTACTGTTACGCGATTTCATTATTAACGTTTATTCACACGCACACAAAACCCGCTAAATAAAGCCTACACTTTGATATGATAATAAATTAAATAAGCGTCATAAATACCACCACCAAAATTAAATTACCGGATTATTTGCGTACGCAAATGTAAAGTAAGTGATTAAGCGTTTCCAACACGTGTTCGCTCCCAAAAGACTAATACGTTATGTAGCATAATTACTTTAGGTAAAGCGGTGCGCCAGTTTAGGGTAAGATGAAGAAGAATCGCAGGTGTAAACGGTCGTCTATTGCGCTTTCCATCACGGCGCGCCGGTCTCGGCCCCGCCTAGTGACTCACCGAAAATCGTACGTAGTTACAAGATAATGTGGTTGAGTTTGGCTCGCACGTTCTGTAGCATGAACCGCATACCGCGTTTGCGGTATAACAAGATCCGGACAGCGTAGCATTTAGAGCCAATTCCCCACTGGCTTGTTGTATGAACAATTAAGTGCCAAGACAACCGCAGGAAAAAGCGTAATGGATGTTTACCGTTACTAAATGAGTGCACACTTTCCCACGTCCACAATTCATTCAAACACACCATTATGAATTTTAAATTCCACACATAGAATACAACATTATTTGCGAGCGTTTACTATTATTTCCACTTTAAAAGTTTCTATGCCTCGATAAAAGTCCCGGCAAATTACAAAAATTGCAGCTCTAACAATGTAAACAATTTCAAAGGAAAATTCTCACCGAACCGCAGCCATTAACGGGCCGCAAACGCTTCAGGAACTTACCTGTAATGATAAAAATAAACATATAAAGAACATTCAGCTCCATCGGGTGTAACAATATGTTGTCTAAGTCTGAACAAAGCTCCGTTCTCCATAATGAGCGTTGCGTGCGGCGCGTCAAACATGTAAGCAAACAATTTAGGCACGCCTGAGTAAATACGAACGCGAAATATCTTTGCTTGGGCCCGGTTGAGTGCGGCTTTTCTCCGGTTTACTCGTGGGCGGCTATACCTCCAATTGTGCTGAGCGCCATCTTTTCACTGGGGCTTTTGTTGATAATGAAATACAAACACTATTCTTCAGTCAAATTTTCGCAGTGCAGCAGCTTGTTGAAAGCAAATCTGACGGATTTGTTTGTTGAGGTGCCCCTTTATTCTACGACTTGTGCTTTGTTATTCAAATTGTTATATTCAAACTTGTGTTAATATAAGTGGTTGCTGATAATTCTTAAATTGAGGATAATATTAAAATATGAATACATAACAAGAAGCTTTTATTTATGAAAAACCTTAAACAATTTTGAGCAATAAATTTACTCAAAATTGTTTAAGGTTTCATATTCATAACATTCATATTGTTTAAGGTATCATACAACCAAAAATCTCAAACGTGCATTTAACCTTACATTAGGGAGGGTGGATAATAAATTAATTTAAATTAACTAAGCAAAAGGACCTAAGAAAGGCCAGTACAAGGCGGAACGAAACCTTACCCTATTTAATTAAGGATGAGACAAAGTAGACAACGGTGGTACAAGTTGTATTGTTGTAGCTATTGTGTAAATGTTTTAGATTTCAAATTATATTGGTGCCTGTTTGACTCTCATACAATCTTAAAATGTTTAAATTTTCATAAAGAGAATATTATAGACTAATTTGTATAATTCGTTTGCCGAAATTCCTACTGGTATGCCGATAAATTTATCACCGTTTTATGTGTTGGAAAGCCAACAATTAAATAATAGAAGCTAAATCTGCACAGATGAATTGTTCTCAAAGTAATGATTATAAAAGGCTATTTACTCAAAAAGTTTTCCAAAAACAGCATCAGAAATAGCTGCAAACCTACATCGTATGAAACAAATAACAAGCGCATTCACAAATCCACAAGTTCCTTGCATAAATAGAAACAGCAGACAAAGTCGTCGCATTAGGCAACAATACGCAGAGTGCAGGATTTCGCATATATTAACGTCTTGTCCTTTGGCCAGAAATCTCGGAAAGTTTGCCGTGGATGTAGCGGAGATGGAAAAGCTGGCGCTCTACACGTACCCTCTACACCACATGTTACAAAGCTACGAACCTCTACGAGCGTCTACGAAATAGGTCTTCGTATAAAGCCATATGGTTTCCGTTGTAAGGTACGGTAAGGTAGTATAGTATAAGGTACTAAGACTGGCGGTCCGCCCCGGCTTTCCACGCGTGTTTCACAAATATTTATACATTGGGTTACATTATTGAAGTTTCCTACGGATCCCTAACTTCGTTGAAAATATTCTATAACCTATCTTCATAAGGGATAATATACGATTCTACCGTTGAAAGAATTTCAAATCGGTCGGGTTTGATAAGCACACTATCATTGACGATGATGCTAATCAACTAAGACGCAAACATAGTTTTAACTACACGTTTTGCTTCTTCCGCCTTTATGTTGTAGTGTTCAAAATTTTAGTCAAATTTCATTGATGATGTTAAACAAAAGCTTCAGAATTATGTCAGCTTGGTATATTGATTTGTAAGTAAATTTTACTGAGCCAACTGCCTTTACTTTTGACTGTGTCCTTTGCGACGATTTACATTGTTTCCAAAATAGTAGGAGCATGTCTGGACACCGAACGGTGCAACTCCGAACTTGGCTAACCTATACGCAAAGTATTTTGTAATGTTGAAAAGAATGCGTGGAAAAGTAAGGCCCTACAAGGTAGAAGATTTCTTGCGGTCGTAATGAGAAAGAGAAAATTGTTTTGGAAGCATTTTGTCTGGCGAAATAAAAAAGGATGAGTATGTAAGCTCCTTAGAGATTTGAGCTTGTTTTAGGGATAATTTGTTCTGCTTTGGTGTGGTTTTACTTCAAAACTCTTACCAAGCAGACTTGTGCACGAGTCAAATTAAGGAACAACCAAGTACTAGTACTAAGCAAATAACAAAAAAAAAGACTGTAATTTTATTTCAGAAAAAAGAAATCTTTTTAAAGCAACTTATTCTAAAAATTCATTAAAACGTATAAAGCAAAGGTTAACAAAACCATACTCGTTAAGCTAACGAGAGTGGCCCACTATCTAATCACAGTTCAGCTGCCAAATTACGCAATGTGCTGTGTAAATGTGAGCTTTACTTTAATCTCACGTTATGTCTGATTGCAACTATTTGCCTCGTTTCGGGCTAGGTTTCCGATTTGTTCAGGTCAGGCAATCTAATCTACCATTTCTTCCGCAATGTTAGTCATTAGCAGTCATATTTTACTTTACCTGTAATTTTTTTCCTCCATTTTAGATGTTGGGTGTCATTTATGATATTAGTTAAAAAAAATTCTGCCTTTGCATCGGAAATATAAAAAAATATCTTCATTCTAGGATCGATTACATTTGTAGAGATTTCCTGCGTCGCGATGACTTTAACTTTATATGTTTTTGTCATGATTTCGTACGTAGTAGGCATGACGTTCACTTTTTGTTTTTTTTTGTCGAGATAGCGTGTGTCGGTATCCCGTCTGTTTTTGTAGAAGACAAATCCAGACATAAAATGTGACATGGGTTTGGTATATAATTCATATATCTATAGTAAGATGATTTACTGCGCTCGGCAATATCCAATATCAGTTTTCACCTTTACTTGCATTCTGATTAATTAAAATATTCAATAGGCATTGCTATTGTTTCTGTTACTAAAATACAAAGCAAAGTAGTAGTAGCAAAACACTAAATATGTGCATACTAAAAGCACAATGAAGACATCAACAGAATAGACTGACAAATAATGAAACCCGTGAATAAGACAGTTTCATGAATGCACTACCATTTGTAGTTTAAAGCCTTTAGCTAATGCACTTTTGGAAATTTACATCGCTAAATTGAGGCTCCTCATTAATTCGGAGTCAGAAACGCCTCTTAAGATAGCAATAAAGATAAGTTTCAAAACGTATGTGGAATGCCTGGCATTGGTACGAGCGCTGATACGTTTATCGCCAGCAGTAAACCAGAACTATATGTCAAAAGGCATGAATGTACAGGTTCCAACAACCTCACACGGTTGGGGGTTAGTAGCTTTTTATCTCAATGACTTTAAAGCTAAAAACGTTCCAGTACTAAACTGTTCACAGTACATAAGTTATCGTTGTTGCTTAACAGCCGAGCGTTCACGTGAATTTTATCTTTATCGCCGAATAACTTTAAGTGAGTTTTCCTTTGTTATCGTAGAAGCTTTACACGCATTAACATATATTCGACCGAAGATTGATGTTTTCCCGGTAAAAGCAAATAGTTTCAGGAACTCGCTCATTTCTTCACGGTGACATTATACGATTCCAACAGCGGAGCCGCCGGCTAACTTATCACTTAGCCGCGAACAAATTAATCCAAGAGATTACAGTCTTAAACTATGACCTGGCCCGATAACTCAAGAGCGTTGCTGGTTGTCCTTTATCGGGCGCTCGATATTGACGTAATTTATTCCGGTGAGCGCCAAATTAAATATAAAACGTCGTTGCGGTGTATCACTGTTGGTGACTGTGATAAATGAAGGCATTAGTAACGCGAGCTGTACTTTTTTCGGTTGATCCTGCGTCAACGGGCCCGGCTGCGGCGAGCGGTGTTGTGGACAATTTCATTAGAAAATGTTACAAGTGTGTTGCCGGGTGACGGGCCCGGCGGCAGGCGGGGTGGAATTACAAGCGGCGCGATAAATTTCGTCGCCGCGCGACATTAGGCTCGCGGCGGAATAGGAGCTCGCGCTCAGCGACGTTACACGCCGCCCGCCGGCAAGGAAAGTGCCCTGATCCTCTCCAAATTAAAACAAGGATCGTCCGTAGTGAACTATAAAAACGTCCTATAAATCTAAGCCGACACTCGAGATGTGTGGACGCCGGGCTTTATCAGGAGTCCTTGTGTTATTTGTGGTACACGCCTTACAGGTGCGGTCTATACCGATATCGATCGCGGTAGGTCACACTGATTTATAAAGGAAAACAGTTTCCTGAAAACTAAAACAACAAGTAAACTTGTACAAAACATTCTCAGGTTTCATTTACACGTGCTCAAAATAAAACAACGTAATTGAAATTGTTTATCCACGTCAGAGATGACATAAACTGTCCAGGAATAATATCAACTCATAAATTGAGGACATTTCCAAAGCCCTGCTAGATTTAGATTTGGGTATTGGTGTCAATCTTGAAAAACGTCACGTTGGCTCGCATCCGGTACCAAATTGACATGGTGATGTAGGTATAGGTAGAGGAAAACCGTGAACCCTTTTTCTGTCAGCGTTGTTTGGATTTCTGGTTTCAAACTTAATTTCGCCTTACAATATACATTCTTAAATTCCAAATAAATAGTTTTTGCGTCTTGTGTTTTTAACCGCTAGTCTTAGTTAGTTAAATAACTGGACTGCACTCAAAAACATAAAGATAAAAAGCCAAAAAAAATAATTTGAGCGTTTTGTAAGTTTTATTCGCAGTTTTTTTCAATTTTAATTTCAAATTTACTTATATTTACATCTCTTATGATGCGAACCTATTGTATGCCTGTTTATACAAACTCAATTTGTACAAACGAAAGATTGAAAATGTATAACAATGAACAACAGACTTCCCTAATCCACTCGACTGACTCAGGAATTTTTCAAAGCATTCCCAAGAATACGACAAAATCTCGAAACCTTTCAAAGAGATTGCTGTACATTATTTGTCTATTAAATTTCCTTATCCTGGAAAAGAATCATTATCTACGGAGTCAATGCTTCTATTTAATCGATAGATTTGAATAAAATATATGTTTTTCAAAGCTTGGCATGAATTTTTTATATATCTTGTAAACAAATACCTAATAATTTATGACTGCATGTTATTTTATTTTAAATTTAATTATATACAAAATCTTTGTACGCTCGAAAGAGTAAATTGTGTAGAGCAAACAATTATAACAATTATATTTAAGATCTTATGTATAACGACCACAACCACAAAGAATAAATGGTTTCAATGCTATTTGACTTGTCTAAGTGCTATTTGACTTGTCTAAGTGCTTATTTTGTAAGCCTAAAGAAATAAAGTTATTGAATCTGAATCATAATCTGAATGGTTCCAATGGTTTCAATGAAACTACTTGATATCAAAACAAGACTGAAAGTGTTAAAAACGAACCGCAAAATTAAAAAATATTTTTTCTAAAGCAAACCGCTTAGAAGAAATAAATTTTAACTTGCGTCTCGGTCTCTCTTAAAGGGACCATAAGAATGTCGGTAAAAAACGGAGAAAGAAATAAACATTAAACAAGAGCACTTAAGAGCGTTTTCATTAAAGAGGCTACAACGTTGCATGTTATAGGCACCGCCCGGTGATCGCTATGAAAGAAAAACTAATTACGGATGACAGCGACCAGTAGCCAAGATAGTAAAATGTTTGATGCGTCCAACAATATTTGGACGCATCAAACATTATGTTGGACAGGTACCTACTTTTGTTAAGTAAAACACTTTAAAAAATGGTTCTATGTTTCTCGATGTTTCTAAAGAGTAAAGTTTAGAGAAAACTATTAAAATTTTTCAGTGCAAAATATAAATTAGGGTAAATTAGTGATGATTCCGCGCAAAATCTTAAACGACAAGAACAAAAAACAAGTACGACAAGTGCGAGTGTAACTCGCGCGCCGAGGGTTTTGAACTTTTGTCGTTTAGGTAGGTACGTATATTGACGACCTGTTAGCGCGGTGGGCTTACAACGCAGAAGGTTGCGGTTTGATTCCCGCCTCGGGACTAATATTTGTAAGATCTGCAGATTATTTGTTCGAGTGTTCTAGTCCTTTTCTACGTACACAAAAGTAAATCATCTAATGTGATACTTATAATATACTTTATTAAGTATAACAGATATCGTAGTAGTACGAATTACACAAGCTTGCTTAGCTTGTCGCTAAATGATGTTGTGTGGATTATCCAGGATACATTACTCTTCTCATATTTTTTTGGAGCACGGTGGAATTCATGAATTCAATCTTATTATCTAAATATTCTTCGAGCGCAGTGGAATACATTGGGTATGGACTTTAAAATTTTGAGAACAACGGTTTCGTGGCGCTGTGGAACCCTACTATTACAGTTACTACAGAGATTAGTGGGTAGGGTTGGTACCTAGGTACAATTATTTTTTCGACTTTTTTCTACGTATTTCACTAAATATGAAACTTAGACGATTTTTAAAACCTGTTTTGAATTGTCGAAATCCATACCTTTGATTTGATATTGCTCTCAATGAAATAGCCCCCATTGTATGAAAATTCGTTTTTTGACCATATTTCGAAAAGTATTGTTTTTACAGACTTCTCTATATTTTTCCTGTAAAATATAGACCTATATCTACAAACGCTTAGTACATTTTATATAGATCACTCTGCTATCTTCGGAGATAGAGGGGGGGGAACGGTCAAATTTTCGACCTTTTTCAAAATATTTCGAAAAGTATAAAACCTATCGAAATTTCAAAAACTGCATTAAAATGTACAAACTGATACCTTTCATTTGATACCCAACTCGGTGGGGAAGTCACCCCTTTAGAAATTTTTCCCGCCCTTTTTTGACCATATTTCAAAAAGTATTATTTTTACAGATTTCTCTATATTTTTCCTGTAAAATATAGATCAATACCTACAAAAACTTGGTACATATCAAATCGATCGTTCTGCAATCTTCGGAGATAGAGGGGGGGTACCGGTCAATTTTTCGACCTTTTTCAAAATATATCAAAAAGTATATAATCTATCGAAATTTCAAAAACTGCATTGGAATGTACAAACCAATACCTTTCATTTGATACCCAACTCGGTGGGGTAGTCACCCCTTTAGAAATTTTTCCCGCCCTTTTTTGACCATATTTCAAAAATTATTATTTTTACAGACTTCTCTATATTTTTCCTATAAAATATAGATCAATACCTACAAACACTTGGTACATATCACGTCGATCGCTCTGCAATCTTCGGAGATAGGGGGGGGGGAACGGTCATTTTTTTGACCATTTTCAAAATATTTTAAAAAGTATGAAATCTACCGAAATTTCAAAAACTATTTTGAAATCTACAAACGAGTACCTTTCATTTGATACCACTTTCGACTTTGTACGTTCCATTTAAAATTTCGATTTCAAAATTTGTATGGAAAATCTTCATTTTGATTTTTCATTTATTTTCATTTATTTTTCTATAAATATGTGCGGGCGCACAAAATGTATTATTATTTTAAATTTCAAGTCAATAGCTGCAGTAGTTTCTGAGATATTAAGGATTCAAAACACAAAACAGACCCAAAGCGATTTCATAAGGGTTTTGCAACCGATGGCAAAACCCTAACAAAGAAAAAACACAACCACACACGCGCAATTGTTTAAAAACATTTTCATCATTATATTTTGCTATAGATTACCACAAATTAATGCCTAAATAATAAATAAAAATAGATCACGCAGGACCAATTCAGATTTTAGAAACTTAATTCCACTTATAATATATTTGATATTACAATTGTTATTGTTCCTGTATTGTTCATATTAAAAAGCACATTGAAACGCGAGATTGAAATAAAAAGAAAAATTACGATGGGGTAAACATGACGGGTCATAATTTTGCTACAATTTTGCTGTTGTTCTCTTTGTTACTGTTTGCTTTTATTAGTATGCCTTTGATGGCTCCAAGTGTCGTAGTTTTTATGACGTCACCCGTGGAGAAAACAGCTCAGTACCTAATCATTTTATATTAAACTGGCATCGGCCGCAAATGCGTTTGAGTACGACGTAATGCGCCAAGCTCGAAGTGTTCATTAAAATGACAATGACCAATTTTCTAAAGTCAAAGGGCTGGATAAGGTTTAAGATGTAGCTTGTAGTGTAAGAAAGCTCAACCCATGCTGTTCAAAAATATTAAGACTCTATACAAGTTCGTATAAATTAATTTTGTAGTTGTCTCCAACAAGTTTCTTGTATGAGACAGATCCTTGTCTGATTTTATTGTTGTTAATAAACGATCCAATCGTTTCAACATAGTTGAACTGTTTTCCATTAATTCGGTAAGCTACGCCATTCTAAATCCAAAGATATACGACGACAAGTATTAGGTTACGAAGGATCCTGCGTAAATTGTAACGGACCTTATTGACATGCATTAAGGAACCCAGCAGCCCCATCGACATTCAAAGCAACGCGGCCGATTCGACGGCAAATATTTATAGACCTCCACCAATTAGATTTTTACAGCCCCAAAATGAACTTTTTTCAAAG
Source organism: Eupithecia pulchellata (assembly GCA_963931895.1). Classification (NCBI taxonomy): domain Eukaryota; kingdom Metazoa; phylum Arthropoda; class Insecta; order Lepidoptera; family Geometridae; genus Eupithecia; species Eupithecia pulchellata. The sequence goes on along the minus strand of OZ007527.1, from coordinate 9,611,901 downwards.
ATACATTATCTAATTCCATTGCTGCGGATAACACTAAAGCTGCTTTTATTACATCGACGCTGATGAAAATAGGTTCTTTTATTGATTTTAAGAGCATTTGGAAGTATTTAAAGCTTCGTGTTGCCCCATAAAAAGTTTAAGGTCCGGTAGTAATGGACAGATTTCGGAGGAAATCCGAAAGGCACTCTCAGTTCCAAAGTTGCAAAAGTTAAGAATGGGAAACATCAAATCTATTTTAATCGTTGAATGGCAAAAAATATTCGTGTTCGGATATAACTCATGAGGAATCCTCAGCCCCCATGATATGTTGGTTAGCTCCCAAATCCGCAAGTATAAATATGGGGTTACTATTTGAATAAAATTTTATTCCCAGAGCTTACAACGACCATAAAAACGTAGTGACGCGCCGCATTCGATTCGAAATCATATTATGACTTTTCAACATGTATGAATGCAACTCGGTTTCCTATTCCTCGTTCCTTGCCATATTGAATCCAGCATAGTTCCTCCTTTTTCAATCTGGAACGTAGCCTTATGTCGCTTGATGTAAGGAAATATAGCCGAGATGAGATGATATAAAACACATGTTGCGCGCAGTATATGAAATCTCCCAGACATACAATAATTCAAATATGAGTTAAGCTTACAGTATTTTGTTTACTGTATTGTGCTTGGATACATATTGCGTAGCAAATGAATCAGTGGTTCTGGGGAACAGTAACACTGATTCGATGTGATGTTGCTCTTATATATTTTTTATCCTGTTGTGGAATAGATTGAAAATAATGTCTTGCTTTTGTTATAATAATTTATTATATGGTAAGACCCAGTTCAATTTTCTCTGAATAATATTCAAGGAGAGATCACCATAATGCAAAGTACAGTTGTGAGTCAGGCGGTCTTGGGTAATTCTATAATATTAATCTCTGATATTAGCATCGTAGGACAGGTCGCCATTTGATCTCAGACAAGGGCTTTAGGGTTGTCTCTTCATGGTTTTTAATTACAAATTTAGTCAAAGCTTACACCTAAATTTGATTACTTTTTATTTGCAATTTTTCACAAATAAAAAATGAATATCAAACACTTACCTACCTGGGTTGAATTTGAAAAATCAGTTCAACACATACATATTTGAATTGATATAATCGAAATATTATATGAAGGAAACCAACAAATTATGACAATGTATAGTAATTAAAATCATGGAGTCTTAAAAGCTTAATGTATTTTCTTTGGCAACCCTAATCCCGAGGCTTACCTACTTGTAATGTTACATATTAATGCTCGTAATGAAATATTTCAGCTGGCTAGAGTAACCGAATTAATTGAAATCTTACAAGAAATTGCGTTTATTCTCGAAAATTTATACAAAAGTAGAAAAACGATCTTTTGCTTGACTTTGATAAACGTTTTGAAATAAGATTGTAGTCTATATACATTTATTGCATCAGTCTGGCTAGATATCAGCCTAGCACATCCACTAACAATTCAGGGCAGAGCTATTTTTAAGTTTATTTATGAATAATGTCTCAAACATTGACTATTAAAAGCCCCTCCTTTGTTTTGTACTTTCTTATATCATCACTTATCTACCAATTTTACTAACTAAAATCCGGTGTCTTCTGTCGTTTTTGTAGACAGAACCAATAATTGATCCAGTGTCAGAGAGTCATCAATAACCTAGTATAGAGCATGTAACGGAATTACAGTACATTCAATACAAAAAATAATATTTATAAAGTACCTTTCAAACAGATATCATAGCAAAATAAAGGAAATATCTTATTCTACCATGCGATGCCTAGTTCACAGGTATCAGTATCAATCCCATAAGATTCCTGGCACTGTAACCCAGTACCTACTCTATTGTTTATAGGGGGTTAGCTAACACCGCGTCGAGAGCTGCAAGCTTCCTTTGAAATCGCCTTAACTGCTCAAGTCTCACATGTACAAGTGTCTCGTCCACACAAAGGACGATTGATTGTTGCATCTTCTTAAAGGGTTGATCGCTTTACTGGTGGGAGTGGAAAATGTGGATAAGCAACTCTAATTGTGATGATATCTTATTAGAAGCTTTTTTACAAGTCCACGCTAATGAAATCTTAAGTGAACTACTATATTAGGTTAAGTAAACGTAGAACGAATGAATTTTTGACAAAAGAAGAAAGTAGGAGTTGAAAAATAACAATTGTCATCTCGATATTCAACTCTTTTTGTAAAAGCGACGATCGGTTAATTTGCAAGTCGTTTATAAAACGTATGTTATCAACACAACTAACTGTTCATATATATGAGAGTAATATATTTTTAGTATCAAGTTCCTCTAGTAAATTTTACTGGTATAGGGTATAGGTATAGTATATATACCTATAACCAAACCGAAACTCTGGCGAACCAAGCGAATCCACCGAGGGCCATTTCACGATCGTTCGTCGAAATGCCAAATCGCGGCGCATTATTCTAATTCGGTTTCAGGATAGCTTTTGAAGAAGCTATTTATTTGCCTCGTAAGCTAAGTCTTGGGAACTAAGCTGCGCAATGACTTGGGCACGTAATTTAGATGATAAATGTTTTAACATTGGATTCTTAATTTCAGTCATCACGGGGTTAATCCGCGATTTACGTACTATTTGTCGATTTAAAATGTTATTTTCATTATTTTAAGAAAATATTCTACCAGTTATGAGGCTAAGCTTTTCTGATATGTCTTGTGTTTAATATTCGAACAAAAAGTCTTAATAAGGATATACAAACTAATGTTTATTAGTTTGTACGGTGCTAACTATATGTATATAAATTAATTAAATTTCGCATTTAGAAGACGCCCTCGCACTAGGTTTTAGTAACGACATTTATGCTGAAGTACTTTAGATTGGACAATGGACGATAATATTCTATTCTATTCATTTAATATAGGGCATAATTTGTCTAAATCTCTGGGTGTCGCAGACGCCATATTGCTATGTGGTCATAAAGTTCCCTGTGTGAACACGACAAAGTCGGCCAAACATGAAATATTATTCGTATTATTTACAACGGATTTCTATTATTAACACCAAGATACACCTACTACGAAACAATTCAATACTGCTAGGCAATAAACTTTTTATTGGTTCTTTCTATGGCTAACGAAGAACGACGTAAGTAGCTTATTACTAAAACAGAACCTATTTCCAAAGACATAAAACTTATATTCAGTTGAGGTAATGAAAAATGCAAGGTAAATTTTACGATAATGAATTATATCATCGCACAAGCGGCATAAAAAGCACAGTAGTGAAAGATAGTAAATAAAAATACGTACCGAGCGACGTTAATAAACTCAAGCAATATCGAAAAGGTATTTTGTATGAACGGTTTCCTCCGACGCCAGAGAAAGGAACATAAAAGAGAAAACGAAGTCGAAATATGACCAAGTCATATTTTATTTACTGCATACAATCGAACCTTTACACGGTTTGTATTGAGTTAGTGTTTAGTAGTGGGCTTCAACCAGTTATAGGGATGGGCGGAGCGGGCCCAGTCTGACTATCTACATCTTTATCTTTACTGCTTTCATTGTTACACATTTCCGGCTATAGACTATCAAGAGACAAATTTCGGAAAATAATGCTTAGAGGGGTGTTGGATTGACATTTCGATTTCAAACAACTTCAGAATACTTAAGCCGTTTTTAAATGTAACATGTATCAGCGAGCTGCGATGTCGGTGATATTTTGATCAGTAATATTTCAAGGATGTTAAAAAACAGCCATTAAATAGGGGTCATTCTAGTATAATAAAAATAAATAGACAATCGAAGATGCATTCACGTTCTTTCCGAGTTATCTCCAGATAGATAAGACGCGTCATGAATTATCTCAAGTACGTACTTTTGTAAACATGTGTGTCCGTATCGACCCTTTGTCAGCACAAAAATAAATCCCTATCTTGCCCATTACAATAAATAAGACTACGAAAACAAACGACTGCTCTATGTAAAACGTAACCTTTCGTGCATAGCTACTTTGAAAGAACTTTAAATTCGAATCAATGAATAATAAATATGGAGCATTCGTTCAGCTGTTCTCCAAATGGTAAACTTATTATAACATCATCGCTCATATAATATTGAAAGCTTACTCGCTTTTGTTTGATGCTTGCATAACGGACCAATTTAGAAAGCCTCAGCTGAACGAAATTGCACATCCTATTGTAGCAAACGTGGAACCGAATAAAATTAGAGCTCGCCGAAAACATGTTTGCATCGGAAATATTACAACATCTACCCTCGCGGCCGACGAGTCTTGCTCGGAGACAATATTCTATTGGCTTTTCAATGTCTTTTTCATACCTCCTCTCGATAAACGCACACGATTTTAAGCTTTATTTTCAAACTTTAAACGCTATTGTCATTTAAATGTCTACAACTAAGTCTATTGAAAGAAAAGCGTCCGAGACAAAGGACAAGAATCGATTTATAAGTAAGAGACTCAATAATTGGATCCGAAAGAACGGAATTTTAGCAAAAAAACCGTTCGACAATTTATCAGTGAGATAGGGGATCGGTGCTTCATCATCGCTTTTTTATCAAACCCGGCCAGTCCCTCACAGACTGCTCTCTCATGGAATGCGTATTACTCATTGAATACCGTGTACCTACTGAAATTAGATTTTCCATGGAAATTGGAAATCAAAATACTTTCAAAAATGTTATTCTCAGACAGCCTTAGCTGGCAGATTTGCGAGATTAATTAAGAAACGAAGACGAAAATCATCTATTTAGAGAATCCAAGAAAAATCAATTTTAAATCGACCTTAAATAACAAAGGTTAGCTACTACGCGATTGCGTGTGAAAAATACGCTTTTATCTTGGGAATTTGTATGGAGGTGTCGAACTCTTACTCGTATATTTATAAGGAGAAAAAAGGAATAAACAAACCGAACGGGTGGAAAAACTGTTCAATAGCAGGTAGAGCTGTAGATCTCGTTGATTGTGAGATACGTCTCACCGCAGCTTGAGTTATTTGACTCTTAGAATTGTCAGCACTGAAGTATTTTACTTTGTGGCCCTTGACAATGTGATCCTTTTAAGATTTTTTTTATTTCGTACTCTATTTGTCACATCTGTGCCACAATGGCTATTTTATTTGGTAATTGGTTGGCATTCTTGGAAAATCTTTTTAGGAAGTTTCAAATTTCATTCCAATAAAAATATTTGAGGGAGAACCAGCGTTTTCCTTATCGCGTATCTGAACATAATTTCTCAAGTATTCAAAACTTTCATGACACCTGCTAACCGAGATGCGTCAGACTCAGAGGTTGCTTGAAATATTACCTTTCACGGACAATTTCTACCGGGAAGTGTCCGAGATATCTCTTCCATCGTGGCCGTCCTAATTATGTTTACCCAGTGCTCGACTCCTTTTCTCGCTGCGGTGTACATTGCCTCAATCTAAGCTTTAAATGTTTGCTGCAACTGATTTTATAGGCAAAACCTTCAGGAAAAACGCCTAGGCGCATTATTAATGGCCGCTATTTCAACTTTAATGCTCTCCACTGAATTAAGTATAGCCTATGTCTCAGAGCTTTTTAAGACTTAAAAGTAAAGACCCAAATTGTATTAGTGTGTTATAAAATTTTATTTATTTTTTCTTTATTCAAAGCTCTATTTAAATGGATCTATGATAAAAAATATTTCGGACTCCATAAACGAGCCTCGGCTACACCTCTCAACTAAATCCCGTCACAAATCTTTTTGCAGCGTTTTTTCATAAAGCCATCATAAAGTAAGTGAATTAGCATACCTAATTGTCCCTCTAACCGAGAATGAAAAAACGAAGACCCCTCCGGTGAATCCAGACGGATTTCTCAGAAGCAATCAAAATCATGGAAGACTTAAGTACAATTCACATGCAAAGTCGAGCTTTACAAATACATGTTTTTGCTCAGAAATAAAAATTATAAAGGTACACGGGCGTGAAAAGATGAGGGATTTCTAAATTAGAATACTTTAATTAACGTCAAAAGGAAAGAAATATGAGAGAAATAACTAAGCCGACCTCAAATCAGCTTTGAAAAGATTATAAAGGCAAGTCCAGGGATAGAATTTTCATATACGCGTGAAATGAGCCTTTTCGATTCCGTAGGAGCTTTGAATGAGATTTCTTTTGTGATCTCATCTTAATTCTTTCTTTGATTTTCTCATTGTGAGGGCGACCTTTCAGCTACTTAGAATTGATACAGTAGCTGTAAAAAAACTTTGCAAGAGAGAAGTTAAAAGGAATTTAACTTCCATCTTCTTCATAATTTTATACTTTACAATAAGCCTTCATCAAAAATATTATCCTTAAAAGATTTGAACAACGCATTTCGTGACCTGAATATTTTTAATAACGATGGTGCATGTAGATTTACCTGTATACTCTGCTAATGATGGTAAAATATCCTCCCATCGAATACTAATGAAAAAGGTTTGTGACTGACTCAATTTATTCTATCTCTCTTTACCCACATTGGGTCACATCCACATCTGTATCCCATTCCCTTTTTCTACCTGTTGTTTTAATTTAGTTAGTCTTTTTTTTTTTTTTTATTGTTTTCTAGTATACACATTTGAAATTAATGTAGGTAATACTAGAATATAATTACAATCTAGCCATAACTTTGGCTAATAGGTAATTTAGTTTTCACTTAATTTTATAAAATCATATTAGGTACTAAGAACGTGTCCATTGGCACTTTTCTTATTGTCTCTATACTTAAGGCGAAGACACTCAGTTCATGTGTTCTTTAAGATAGCACTTATGCACGCACATACACTATTAGTATCACTACACTAACTCAAAAGGTTTTGTTCTTTTGAGCCTTCTCACTATGTCCGTGTTGTCGAGGAGCTGGATCGCCTCGACGTTCACATGATGATGAAGCCTCTGTTCGTGGGCCTCTGCATATTTTTGTATTATTGCTTCGACAAATGAAATATTCAGGTCCCGATGAATATCCTCATTTCTTACGTACCAAGGAGCATTTACTATAGACCTAAGTACTTTATTCTGGAATCTTTGTATTATTGCTACATTTGTCTGTTTTGTACAGCCCCAGAGCTGTATTCCATAGGTCCAGATTGGCATGAGGACTTGCTTATATAAAAGGAGTTTATTGTGTACTGCTAAAGTAGAATTTCTCCCAAGTAGCCAGTACATCTTTTTGTAGCGGATCTCTAGCTCCTCTTTTTTCTTCTTGACGTGAGCTTTCCAGCGAAGCTTCGCGTCTAGTGTCATGCCCAAATACTTTGCTGTATTTTCGCATGGTATGGCGGCCCCGTTAATGAAAACTGGATGATATTGGTCTCTTTTATTTGTAAAGTTGATGTGACTCGACTTTGTTTCATTCAATTTTATTCGCCAGGTTTTGGTCCAGTTGTAAATTTTATCAACCGCAACTTGAACCTTTTCAGCTGCCTCTGCATGCGTTTTTCCCGTGGCTATGATAGCAGTGTCATCAGCAAAAGTTGCGATGGTATTGTTTTCGTGTTCAGGGATGTCGTAAGTGTATAAGAGGTATAGGACCGGACCCAATACGCTTCCTTGTGGCACACCTGCTTTGATGGCCTTTATTTCAGAGTAAGAATCCTCTTGTCTTATTCTAAAGGCTCTATTAGATAAATATGATTGAATTATTTCTACGTATTCTATCGGTATTATACATTTTAGTTTTATTATAAGGCCTGCATGCCATACTTTGTCAAATGCTTGTGCTACGTCGAGGAAGATTGTAGTACAGACTTCTTTATTTTCTAGTGTTTTTTCAATTAGATTCGTTATTCTATGTACTTGATCTATAGTAGAATGTTGTTCTCTAAATCCAAACTGATGCTCTGGAATGAGTTTTTTCCTGTCTAGTATTGGTTTAAGCCTTTTTAGGAATAGCTTTTCAAATAGCTTTGACATTATTGGTAGCAGAGAGATTGGTCTGTACGATGTAGTCTCCTGAGGTGGTTTTCCTGGCTTGGGAATCATGATTACTCCCGCAATTTTCCATAGGTCTGGTACGTATTTCAGTCGAAATGAGGCATTTATCAGACATGTTAGTTTAACTAATGCTTTCTTTGGTAAATTATGTAACACTTCTCCTGAAATAAGATCAAATCCAGGAGATTTCCTTGTATTTATATTTTGTTTTATTTCACGCCAAACCTCTCTCGGTGTAACAAGCTTTATCTCTTGGTTTTCATCGCAGATTTCAAGCTCATCGGAGTTAAAATTTTCTTGGCCTTTGTTTGGCTTAAATATGCTCTCTAGATACTCAGCAAATATTTTAGCTTTTAGCTCATTGCTAACGGCCCATTCCCCAGGTCTTGTTTTTATAGGTGGGATCTGGTTAGTAGGTCGTTTCATGTTTTTTGTAGCTTTCCAAAGAGAGTAGTCTGTACTGCGGTCATTGGTTAAACTTTGAAGATAAGTATTTGTTGTGTCAGTGTTATGTTTCTGGATTTTCCTTTTGAGTTTTTTTGTAAGAAAATTCAATTTATTTTTGTCTTGCGGAGATCTTGATTGGTGCCAGCGGTTTCTTTGTTTACGCTTTTCATCGATAAGCAGTTTTATTTCAGGAGGGTAGACATTCTTAACTCTTCTTGGTTTAATGGCAGGTGTAGCTTCCCATGCAGTTTGCTGTATAAGATTTATGAACTTCTCTAAGTCCTGGTCGAGTTGCTCTGGAGTTTTCAATGGAACTTTTAGTTCTACTTTGAAGTCCAAGTCAGCCTTAAATTTCTCCCAGTCTGTATTTTTGTTTGTAAGTGTTGGGTTTCTTTCATTATATATGTCGGCGCGAAGACGTTATTTCTACACTACGATCTAGTTTTAAGAATTAACTGAGTGTTTAAACCTCTAAAATTAACCAAGTCTAAAATTAATCGACTTGGTTAGGTTTCCTATAAGAACTTTGTGATAATTCAAAAACATCGCCCCGAGTTTGCTCCTTTGTTATTGTGAAAACGCTAGGCAACCTTTTGCTATAAATAAAGCCACCGGGCGAGTAAAACATTCAGTCTTGCTCGAGCACTCGGAGGGAACGGACCTCCCTGGAATAAATCAAACGTTCTTGTTTCTAACTGCTATTTCATTGGGACTACCTTCTATCGAGGAATATCCGGACAACGAAAATCGTGACGTCATCACTGCTGACGTCATCAACTGTGTCGTGGGATCGTTCGGGCCAGGAATCTCTTTCTCGGTCGCCGGTTGGATGGAGCAGACTTCTACCAACAAGACAATGATGATAGTGACGTCAGTCCTGGTGACGTCACCCATTTAAAAAGCATAACGAGGGTTCTTCCCTCGTCATATACAATTTTCTCACTCATTTCAAGATATATTGCAGAGTGGTCGGAATTCATATCGTAGCTCTGCGTTACTCGTAGATAGTTTCGATATATATTTTTGTACACGAAAAAATCTATGAGGTCAGGAATTTTGTGTGGATCTGTTGGCCAGTACGTTGGAGACCCTGTTGAGATGACATCGCATTTCTCGTTTCTTACTGCGCTCATCAGCTCCTTTCCCTTTGTATTGGTTAGTCTAGAGCCCCAGTAGGTATTTTTAGCGTTAAAGTCACCCCCTAGGATAAATGTTTCGCCTAGTGTTTGAAAGAAAGTGACAAACTTGTCTTTTTTGATAGTATGTCTCGGAGGGCAATATATTGCGGCTACCGTAAGCGCGTATCGTTTGGTATCTATACAAATTGCCACAGCTTGGATGTCTGGCTCTTCATATGTATTTAGCTCGTGGTGTTTGATATTATTCTTAATGATAACTGCACTACCTCCTCTTCCTTTATTGGATGGATGAAGTGCATAGTAGACTTTGTAGCCTTTTACTTCAATATGAGACTGATTAGTAAAGTGTGTTTCAGATAAGAGACACACGTCTATGTTGTTTAGATCTAGGACTACTTGCAGTTCTTGTAGATGTTTCAATAGTCCATTACAGTTCCAAGCCATTATATTTAGTTTTACAATCATTTTGAATGTTTGTTTACAGCTGTTTTGGTGCTGTTTTCTATCTTCTTCAAACGCTCGTCGAAGCTACTCATGAATTTCAGAATTTCATCCAATTTGTCGCTTTGACCGGTTTTTTTCTCACTTTGGGTTGTTGCTGGCTTTCCAACAGTTGCTTGGGCAAAAGATAACTTTTTGTTTAAAGCTGGTGGTGGTGGTGGCGGATGCGGTGTGCGAATTTTAGTATTGAGCTGTGAGTGCGATACTACTCTGTCTTTTGAGGCTTGCTGTTGTTTTGTAGTAGTTGATGTCTTAACTATTTTGTTCCGCAGTTTTTGCATTTCTTTAGCTATCGTGCAGCCTCTATAACTTGCAGGATGAGGCTCCCCACAATGCACGCATTTTGGTTTTTCTGCCATTGGTTTTGTGCAGTTTGAAGTCAGATGTTTGCCAGTGCATTTGACACACCTGGGCTCTTTAGCGCAGTATTTTTGCGTATGTCCATACCGCTGGCATCTCTTGCACTGCAGAATCAGTTTTGTGGTGCGAAGAGGCTGAATCTCAACCACACATCCCAGTATGTATTTGATTCCGTAAATATTTTTTTTGTCTTCTTCGTTACTAAAAGACAGGGTGAACATGTTAAGAGGCTCCTTAGTTTTCCAGCTCAATTTATTCACTACTGATTCGATTTTGAGTCCTTTATTTTTCAAGTCCTCAACTATTCTTTCTATTTTGCAGGTAGAGGGCAATTTTTTTACCATAACCCTTATGGGTCTCTCCTGTTTGTTTTCATAAGAGTGCCAAAGGCAGTTATTTTCATTCAATGCCTTGGTTATGGTGCGATAGGTCTCACCATTGGAGGCATTTACTTTCACGCTTTTACCGTTCAACATTTTTAAGTTAAAGGTTCCAGCAGCATGTTCCATAGACAGGAAGTCATAGAAGTTCTGGAAGTTCTCCACACCATCTACTATGATCGGTGGGGGTGGGGAACTTTCTTTTCTTTTTCTGTTATTGGTGTTATAGTTTCAGGTGAGAGTTCAGGCGACGCGTTCAATTTCCTTTTCTTCCTAGAATTTCTAGACTTTACTCTCAACCATTCCGTTTCTCGTGCTAGCTCCTCCTCGTCCGTGCTGTATTCAATACGCGTATTAGAGGTCTCCATACATGGTGATCTCTATGGATTTACTATGGTGCTTGTATCTACAACACATTTCAGCTGCTGCTGCAGGATACTAATTTGGTTTTTGAGGTCTTCAACAAGACTCTCAAGTTTCAGTCTCGCTTGTTTTTCTTCTTGGTAGCGTTGTACGGCTATATTATGTTCTTCAGCCAGGTATCTTTCTGTGTCCGTTTTAATCTGTATAGAAACTTTCTTCGGTGTATCCATTGTTACGGCATGCAATCCGCTTCGCCTTAACAATAAAACGTGATGTCGTCGGTAAACATGCCTAAACTTGATGATCTAGCAAGGTCATTGCGATCAGGCCGTGTTGGACGCGACGTTTGTTATGATGCGTTAGCACTTTGCACAATCGGCACGCGCGGCTGCGTGTGACACAACTAATCTCGAGGAGATCGAACGATCACTTATCATCAGTTAATCTTTGAAGTAGTCATAATAATCTAACTGGTTGCAATTTATCGTCAAGTTGTTTTAATATACAACACACTTCTCATTCAGTTATTATTTTACCCGTATCGAATATGGACTTGTATTTTTAATCTGGTACTTTCCCTAATCAATAAATTGAGTAATATAAAGATTATCTCAATTTCAAACACAAACGAACTCGCAACTATAGATACGACAGTAGATTGAGATACAAAAAACAATCGTTGGCACTCTTATTACGTTTAGGATTTTCCCTGTTTGGAAGAAGGGCCCCAGGCTTCGACAATTACCAACACAGAACTAGACAGCTAATACAAATCGCTTGCCGGAGGGTGCGTTTATCCGTACACTCCCCCTCTACACTCGAGAAAACTATTACCTACCAAGTACCAGTACCTTGTACACCAGCTTTATCTCGCTCAACTATTTTCCGCTTTATTTGTTATTTTGTACGGGAATTGCTGATTTAAGCTACTGTTTGACGATAATGTGCTACTTGATAATAAAATTATGGGAGGATAAATTATGAATATTTAGCAACTGGATAAATATTGAAATAGTCTTTTGTCTAAAAAAACTTGGTGATGTCCTAACCCAACGAATATCAAAATGCATTATTTTACTTCAGTGGTAAAATTCGTTATTTACCATAATGCCCGTGTTATAAATTATCCTATGATAATAAAGTACACTTACAATCGGGGGAAAAAACCTTGGTAATGTATTATTATACTGCGGTTGCTGCTGCCCGTGCTCTAAAAAAAATCTTCGTGCAGCATGTATGGATGGTGATCCATACATGCTGCACGAAGATTTGCTGAATTCTAATCATCTGGGCCCACCACACTATGCTACGTCACAAATTCTGTTCGCCATTTTGTACAGTGTTGTCCTAGTCCTGTTATAATAATCATTATTAGCCCATGGTTTAGCTATTTTAGAAAGTAAATTAAAAACCGCTAACTTCATTTTACATTAACTTATTTTTTCAATTACAGAATTCGAGACAGTAACCTTATTGTGTGGTGTTTTACATTATGTAATGATAATAATATACACTAACCATAAGCTGAGGTACAGTTCAGATACGGTCAGTTTGGTACACCAATTGGATAATGATCGGGTAGCGTTCGACAATAAAATCGGTTTAGGTGTTAATTTTCCTAGAAAAACCCTGTATGAGAGATTGTAGATTGATTTACTTGCAAATAAACAACTCGCTAGTGACTTCAGTTATTATTTAGAAAAATAGTATGTATAATTGTTTTTATATTGCGCCATTAAAAATTAAAAAATAGATCATATTTTTTATAATAAAACCGAGTTATATGTCGTAAACTAAAAAACCCGGTATTTTTAAATTTAATCTTTAAGGAACAACACGGATACTTCGTTCCGATCTAGTATACTTGTGGATAATTGAGGCTAGATGGTGCTGCGTGGATTGTCCAGCATTATTTATTTATATTTATTTATTTATTTATTTTTAATTCTACATTAGCTAAATTTATGAGCGCGCTTGTGTTGGTTCCTACTCTTACTACAGTTGGATAGGCAATACAACAACTTCTTTGAGCAAATTCAGTAAGTAATAGCGTTTTTACTTGAAAGAAAAATACGAGTCAAAGTTCAAAGCTCACTATATTTTTAACCTCCATTTTTTTCTCTTCACATGGAATCTATAGAAATATCTAGGAAAATTTTCAATTCTGAAATTGTTGTTGAGTGTTGAACTTTTATAGCTAGATTTTCTTATTTTTTTGCCCTGTGTGTTTCATGAAAACGGAATCTAATTGCAATTTTGTTTCAAGAGCGTAACATCTGTATATTAAGAATAACCAAATGACTACAATTTAGTATACTTTACATCACATACGTCATTTTTCACATTAAGAGAGCGTCAAGACTTCAACTTGAACTTAAGTAATTCAACAAGAAGTTGAATTACTTAAGTTCAAGTTGAAGTACCCATTGCTACTCAAAACATTGAGAAACGAAAGTAAAACTACACCTAAATTTGTCGCTGTAACTTCAAACCTGCGATCACCCGTCAGCATAACCAAATTAGAGCAATTTAAGTCAGGAAATTGGAAGCGCTATCGGGCGCTCCGCTGCACCGAGAACGCAGCACCGGTATTTCAGACATCCAGAGCTCAGCCAGCCAGACGAGCTAGTCTAGCTACCCACCTACCCTAATGTCCGAACAATGCACGAATCTGAACAGACAGACCCAAGCGCCCTGAAGATAAACGACAAGCTAGGAACGTTGTAACAGCTGATTGATATACGGCAAGGTACTTGATGCCAGCTATGCCATAGCATCGCTAAATTCCAGACCCGCCTCAGTTACAGTTCGAGTATTGTTGACACTGTACGATGTTTAGATAGAGCCCGCTTCGGCTTTTCGACTGTTTGATTTGGTCAAGTGTTGTACAAGATATCGGTTAGATTTCACCGATGTTCTCAGCAAACAAGCTGACGCAATATGAAAGGGTCGCTCGCTTCTGAAAATGTTACATAATATACGAGGGTGTTTTTACGTCCGTCAATATTGAAGACCCAAATTGGAAATTTGAAAAATAATTGAATGTAACCGATACACAACAAAATTGTTGAACAAACTAAAAAAACGTTTAGAATTAAAATAAATTCTTCGGCGAACTCACTTTCGACAGAGTTGCTTAGCAAATGTTGCATGAATGTTATTGAATCTGGCTCGATGAAACTAAATGAAACATTTTGTATACAATTACCAATTAGTGGAACCAAGTCAAAATCAAAACGTTTGAAAGCGTTAGCACAAAGCCATTCTCAGCCATATGCAACCGTCTGCAACTTGATTTCAAATTCCCGTAACAGTCGCAGTCAAGACTTCGTGAACATGTCCATAGCTGATACAAAGTTAAGAGCGTATGTTGAGATAATAACAAGTAATCGGGCAAGTTGCATCGGCAGGCAACACACTTGCTCTTGATACCGTCGACGGTCAGAGTTTGGTCTCGCTTGTTGGCAAAACAATAGCGAATCAAGCATGCAGCGGAACTTCTCAAAGACACCCTCTTGTGCGTGCGACGCTTAGCAAACGCGCCCAACTTATATTGGTCGGGAAACTTCACCGTTTGGCAAAGCCTTGATCTAGAATCGTAAAGCATTTAAGAGCTGCTACACACGTTAGTCAAAATTGAACTTCTCTGCTCCACGAAGACGGTAGAAAGTACTGTGGCATAATGTAGCAGTGATAACAGTCCCAAATAAATTGGAGAAATAGAGACGTTATTTTTTTGCGCGGTTCTAAATCTAAAAATAATATGTGTGGAAAGAAAATATCTGACTAAAACATCTCGCCAGAAATTCTTCTGAATAAACTTATCCGCTTAGCATTAAATATAAAGATCGTTTTAGCGAGAAGATAGACAGATAAAGACGGCATACATTTTCATGAGAACAGAAAAAAATAAAACGTAGGCTGACGAAAGCAAGGGGCGAGTGTGCGTTTTCTGTTGACTGTGAGATTGGCAGACGGAGGTCGCAGTACTTAGGACGAAGAAGCCTAAGAGGCACCAGTGGTGGTTGAAAACAACACCTTTTCACCAGTAACAGAGGTCAATATTCCTCTGGCTCCTATTTTACATAAATAACTCCGGATCGGCTCGGTTTTCAACGATTACACCGGTCGTTCGCCTAATTAATTTAAAAGTCGGCATCTTGCCCTTCGCAACGTCGATTTCGAAACGGATTCGACTACCATTTGGCTACATTTATGAAGGTTTGTTCGTAATTTTGAAGTCAGATTTGAATTTTGTTGTTATTTCATAAAAGTTTACTTGAAATTAATTAGCGCAGAAGTCATTTACGGCGGTTTAAAGTGGATTGAGTTTGAGTTATGGATTTATTGATTGTGCAGCAATTTTAATTTTGAGGTTATTGAATTATTGCTATGGATTGTCAATTGTTTAAATTTGCTTTCTACTCTTGCTTGAATCGATAAATGCATATTTATATGGGAATATTTACCCTTGATTAGACATTGGAGTTTATTCAATGGTATAAGATTGCGCCACTCAGCCACTCTGCAAACTAGATGTTAATAAGTAGTAGTGAGCCCTCATGAAACAAACATTGACTAAGCTGAAACTGTTACAAGCATTCAAAACTTCGGTTAAAGTACACAAACGTGTAAGAGATACTTAATATCATGAGCAGCACTTTACAGCCAACAGGATTTGGCAAATTATCTTCACCTTAAAACTGTTTCAGAAAATGTATGCCCGGAAGTAATTTCGCCTACGTGTTTGTTTTAGCTTAAGTGTTCCAGCGCCATAAAATTAACTCGCTGCAATCTGTTATTTTTATACTCCCCACATCTGCGCAGAAGGCACGTTATCTCAATAACTCTCCGGTTCTGCACCGAAGCCATCCAATGGAATGCTAGATAAAAATCTCCTATTAAGCATTCAATAGGCAAAGCTGACGGACAGAATTTGCGACAATTCGGACCCATAAATCCGACGGCTTCCTAAATCCGTGAAAGGGCAACAGAGCAGCTTTCATCAGAGTATTCTCCATTATCTGAAGGAAATCGTTACCGGGAGCTCGCCCGCCCCCGACCCTCGGCTTTCATTTACGGCGGCGTTGCGTGCACGCGTCCCGACCTTAGCTTCAGGTGGGCGCAGTCATTGTGTACGGTATTTAAGTGGCTCATTTGATATTCTCAGACAGTTTTGAAAGCCCGTGTGGGTCGAAGGTATCGAGATACCGGTGCGTCGGCTGCCTCACCTAGTCACAACATCATGAATTCGGTCGCACGTGAGTCAACAACATTCTTAAACAAATCCTGATACATCTTTTACATTATTTTCAGTTTAAACGACAACATTACTACAATAACCTAACTACGCTGGTTATGAATTAGTTCGATTATTTCTTTCCTTACTAGTGAAAAAGCTACGTGATTTTTATAGCTTATTCCCCTGCATTACGTCAATAGATCCGATTAATACGCAGTGCGCATAGATCCTTCTGAATTTTCCATGCTCGCTCAGTATTCTATTGATTTGAGATAAAGAAACCTGATATTCTTTTTAGGTATTATTGAGTTTATATATTGAGAAAATATTACGGTAGTACTTTAACAAATATGTGGGATTTGAAGTAGTTGGGTTGTGGGCACTCAGCACGCACCCGTACGCGCCCTGAATTGCGCAGAGTTTGCTCCATGTTTATCCACAAATACACTAATGAAGGCACCTACAAAAGCGACTAGATTGTTAATTAAACTTGCTCAAAATGTGACACCCTTACGAAATGATGCTGGCTGGGAGCACAATGCACGGCTTCAATGTTATTGAATTAATTTGTAATCAGAATTCTCGGTACGCGTTCTCGGCAGTAATGGTTTTAGGTACATGCATTAATTATTATCTGCTTCTTTGGATTTTGTCTGCGAACACATTAGGAGGTACGCACAAACTGCGGTCTCGAAGGGATCGTACGGGAAATAAATGCGAGTTTTCTGCCATAAAAGTCTTTGTAACAATAACATCAGTAGCCCATTCTTAGGCAAACAAATAAATAGTAACTTTATCTCCGAACGGTTGGATGATCAAATATCTTTTTGCTCTCGTATTTAATTGAAATAATGTGACTTCATCATATTTCGTACACGCAAAAGTAATTCAAAGGACCCCATCATTAGGCCGCCGACCAAAAGGAATAACCATTCCCTTAATCATTATTCTTAAAGACTCTTCATTAAATTCCTTTTATCTCTCCCGAGATATTTCCTTCGCTCGGCATCAATCACATTCACTCCAAAAAACTCGTTGGCTTTATTCTAAACTCTCATAATAGGTAATGAAGGTCTCGATCGTAGCGGGAGGCTGGCGAGCCCGATTACTTTGAGAGCTGGTACAATGACTCCCCGGCTGTAGCCAATGTTGAATTCTGAAAAGTTCCTTAGTCGACATCCATGCTAGATACGGGGCTAATTACGACGGAACTTTTGTAGATAGACACCTGCGCTGACTCGCGACCGCCAAACAAAGACCAAGTTATCTCAGACTTACAGGCACCAGAGCAATGCCACGCGATTATCAACTCTAAGCTTCACATAGACAGCTCCTTTTAGCACAGCGTCGTTCATGAAACGAGACGATAGATTGGTTCTAAGACAGTCTGATTCAATATCAACCTGAGACAATAATGGCACAAGGCAATTGTTTCACTGAATTAAAATTTTGCTTTTATTTGAAAACCATTAGACATTCATATTGCTAAAAGCTATTCAATGTTGTGATTTATTTTGTAAACAGCAATCAAATAAATGAACTATTTCAGTGGGTGGTACTTTACGTTCCAATATTGTTGAATGTTTGATTTGATAATGCTAAACAAAGCCGGCTTTTAATCACTATTCATTTTGCAGTGTTCCATTGCCAAGCCTGATTTCTGGTTTGATATGTTTTATTATTTCAGTGATGGTGGTGGTGAAATTAGCGTCACTTCATAACACAATGAGACGTGACAGCGCAAACTCAATACACTTTTCCACAAAGTTTCGTGTGAATTTAATTCTCGTTACGAAGTTGGAAACTCTGCGTTTACGCTTACGTTGTACATTCCAAATTTATGTTCTTTTGTGCTTATTATTTGATTATTCTAGCAAGGTTTGTAGATTTTTTGTGACTCGGTAGAAAAGTCACTAAGTAACAAGTCTGATAATTTTATTGTGATTCTCCGCCTAAGATTTTTGAGATTTTCGCTAATTTAGAAAAATATAGGAACCTGAACCTTTTTTTGGATTCGTAAAGATCATTTTCCACTTCATAACTTTAGATATGCACAAATTATCTTACTTACCGGTCCAAATTGCTCGAAGTAATTCTTTACGTCCTCCAGCGTTGTGGGTGCGGAAAGCCCTCCAACGAAAATTTTCTTTGTCCTGGTCACCATCTGGAAAGAAAATAAAAATAAAATAAAAATGAGTTTTTTCATCAAAAAAGGTCGAAACTAAGATATTCAGATTGCATGTCAAAAATACGAAATGAAGACGCGAACGCTTATTTTCCTCACAGTGTTATGTAAAGTTTATCAACTGTAGAAGAATGGCTAATTTAGAAAAGGCTAGTGTAAGTTTCAAATGAGACTTATCTTAAATTGTATCAGACACATTACAAATGATTGGTACGAATGTTATGTAGGTACTTATTTACTTTTACTTTTTATATATTATATTTATTTACTTCTTAAATATTATGTATATTCCTTTTCATAATCATATCCTCAGGTAATATGATGATGAAAAGGTAAAGGACTCAGCATCATGGCTGATTTTCAATCCCACCTGGAAACTGGACATGTCTACTGTAGCCACAAAGTGTGGTGGTAAAAGTATGTTCCATATTTTGGAGTTAACTTTACTAAAGTCTAATCGACAGCTCTAAACATTACTATGTAAAAAAAAGAAAAAATATTGTAGTAGATGTGTCAGTGTACGCCCTTATTCATAAAAGACTGCAATATTTTTATAGAACATCTTAAAGCATTGCTATTTCTTGCTAAGTTATAATAAAATATTAATACCTACTTGTATTAAAAATAAATAAATACAAATAAATAATAAAAAAATACTAATTCTCAGTCTGTTGTTTAATTCACATGATTAACGTTGATAAATTCACACAGAAACCCTTAGATAAGCAGAGCTTGTGTTATGGACCAGTCCATTATATTTTACACTATCTATCCAGAAAAACCGGAAAAATATCAGCAAATCGTTCAAACATTTGTCCCGAGGTGGGAATCGTTCCCGAAACTGCGTCACAGACGGACCTTCGCCTGCCATGCCATTATAGATTGTTAAGTATTAAACTTAGTCATAATAGAAATCGCCGTCTTTAAGAACAGCCTTTAGAAAAGAAACATAGGTGTTGCCTGATAAGCGCTTTAATTGTCGTCATCAGTTATATATTTTTATTTATTTCTACCTATTTATTCACGTTTCATATCTTGTTATGTTCTATTTTAGTATACTACAACCTTTGTGCCACCGTGTATCACCACGCTCTACCAAAGCAAGTCCTGTTCGAAAACCAGAATCGCTACTAGCTTCGACTTGAAGCGGCATAATCCTGAGATATATTACTTTTTGAGGATCTTTTTGGACCCTTGTTCACTATACTAGTTTGTTTCAATTTTTTGTGTATTGATTAAATATCATATTATGAATACTCTTTTGTATTCCTTGTTTGTAATAAATTTATTTTCTTTCTTTCATTCTTAATATCATACAGGTAATCATAATCCCCACGCTGGTCAAGCGAGTTAGGAATTGCAGTAAGTATTAAATATGCAGAAAAGGAAACATCGAGTCTATGTTGAATTTCCTTGCTTGTGTTTTCTTTACGACATCTATGGGCTGAGTAGGAGAGCGAATCCCTCCGAATGCCACAAAGAGATTAGAAAACAGTGTAAATGTAAATATTCTCAAAACTTTGCAATATTACTAAATCAACCGTATATTGTACACATATTGAGAAAGCGGATCAGTCGATACTATAATTACGCGAGTGGGCGTCGGACGAAACCTACCTGGGCCTTTATTCTCTATAAAATAGGAGATTCCTTGCCCAAACCGTGTGACGTCACAATGTGTTCTAAATACGATTTTGTTCAATTCCACGCCGCTGTCTTGTCATATCTGTGAAACGCGTTAGGATTGGCAATAGTGAATAGAGGCTCTATAAAATAGGAGATTCCTTGCCCAAACCGTGTGACGTCACAATGTGTTCTAAATACGATTTTGTTCGATTCCACGCCGCTGTCTTGTCATATCTGTGAAACGCGTTAGGATTGGCAATAGTGAATAGAGGCCCTGTACAGGTAAGGAAAAAGGGACTCAACCCTGCATTTACGTATCATCTGACCGGTAAAGTTAACGACAAAAGTCAAACAATTACCCTGATGTGCTGGCGTTTTTGAAATAGCGGTTCGGAGCTTGTTCAGGGATTCTAACATGTTTTATCGTACGCTTAAATTAACGTGCTTGTACCACAGGGATTTGCATATGAAGAACCTGGGTAAAAAAGACCCTGTTGGCTATAATGTTATTCTTGGCCTACATTGTATGCAAAGTTTCAGACCGATCCGATTTGTAGTTTGGGCTTGGTGTACTAGACAAAATAATGTGATTCAAATTATATTGTGTTCGAATTTTGAAATTGTATTTGAGCCGTATAATTTTCCGTTTGATTTTGGGGCAGTGGGCATAATTTGTCGAATAGGTAATGTTTTATTACTTTTACTTTGGAATTGCTCGAGTTCTATAAACTAATGTTCTCACAGAAACCGTACTAGGCATGTTATTGAATGAAGAAATATTTTAAGTTCAGTGTCTAAGATACTTAATAGATTAAGATGTTATTTTGTCAAATTCCATTGCCATGCAATTGGGTTAGGAGACAAGGTTTTACGCGGAATCGTGACAAAATATTGTTTTCCCTAATATTGTTCAAATCGTCTATGGAAAAATAACATTGAAACCCCCTAATATGTACGTTGCTCGCTAGTCTAAAAACTAGGGATGGGACACATGATTAAGTGTCGTTAATTCGTGATCAATGATTTTATTGCACGAAAGTTCACTTACAAGAAACATAACATAAATAGAATATTGAGTGAAAAAGGAATAGGTAGAATTATCAAAAGTAAGGACGAATCTTGGTACCTTTGTAATTTTCATTTCACATCAAAAAATACATTGTCCAGTTGACATAGAGAAGAGCATATCCAAACAGTTTTATTACAAGAAAGGAAATCACGTTCGGATACGTAAATGATGAATAAGTAGCGTGGTGAGAGGGGCCGGCACGTGTTCAAGTGGCGCCCCCTACTGAGCTTCTCTGGATCTTGACTGGCGATACTTCATTCTTCCCATCTTCGTCACGTATAGGCCCCTTTGTGAAATGGACGTAGTATGAGTGATGCTCATTTCGATGGCATAGAATTTTAGATTGTGTTTTTTTTTTAAAGTAAATATAAGTTTTTGAGCCCACACAGTTTGTTGTAAGTACTTACGCGAAACTGTATGTGTGATAACAATATAAAAAGGAATAACCTTTAAAAACACTTTTAGGAACCGTTTTAACGAAAACACAATCTAAAATTCAATAGCTATCAAAATGAGCATTACTCACCCGACGTCCTATTACAAAGTAGAGTTAAAAAAATATCCAAAAGCCGACTTGCAAAAGTCGAAAAGGAAAGGAGAGAAATAAAAAATTATTTTGAAAAGTAATCAAATATCATGGAAAGCTTTTGAAAATTCTCTATTTGTTTTAGGAACTGAGTTCTACGGTTGTGTACAGAAATAAAATTTAAAAACCTACTCTCTGCATTAGGTTTGCCAAAACAACCACATAGAATCTTCATTGGAATCCAGTTCAATGGCCCCAGGAATGAATTACGGGGAATAAAGTTACGAAATTGCACTTCTGCGCGGGTTTATGATTACATCGCAGTAGAATAAGTAACTACGTACGTCTGATACTATTTGCAAGCAGTAACATACACTGTTCCAATCATGTAGAGACTATAATCCTGTTTCGGGCGTTTATGATCTCAGTCGAAATGAAAATTATAGTAACCGCAGTAACCTAAATCGAATGATCTCATAAAATTTGTGATAGTATTGAGTGATCATAATAATTAGTTACCATAAAGATTGTTTTCGTAAAGAATGTGCTTTTTTCACGCCTAAAGAATCAATGGAAATCGCTTCCCCTGATAAAAGTAATCCTAAAGTAAAAGGTTGATCAGTTAGATTTTTCCCCGAATTTCATTTCACCTTTTGGAACGATAAATAAAAATTTGATTAAACGACATTTATAAATAGGGTTGTAAAGGGTAATCCACTGGGAGCTACTGTCAGGTTTGCTGGCGGCCACGTCAGCCAAACTGTTGCCAATTACCTTAAATGTGGACAATGCAGGGTAATCCACGGGGACAATTATTATTCACAACATGTGCCCTATTTTAAAACCCATTTACATTGACAAACAGGTAATAAATTTCCGAATTGCATATTATATCGAAACAAATAACAAAACTAAAAAAAATGTTACATCAAAACAAGCCATAACAATTGCAGCGGTGAACGGAAGTGAAATGGTTGCAGCTTTGGCCAAACTGAAACTAGGAACAGCCATTCCGAATTCCCGCTTTTCAAAATTTTCGCGCGTGCACAGCGACCAAACAACATTAGTTGTTCGCAGTTCGTTGTCATTTTGTTGCGAAAAATACAACAATTTAATTTCGTCCAACTTGACCGCCAGGCAAACACCGACCGGCCGACTACAGAAAGCTACACACACCAATTACTGCAACGTCCGAGCCGCAGTGTCTCTTTACGTAAAAGCTTACGAGTCGCACTAACTCAATTCATAATGCTCTACAGGCACTGAAATTTTTACGTTTTCACCAACAACGCGGAGGCGAAGTGTTGCAATAACAATATTCCACAAAGCTCTTTTCGTATTGGAGTTTCAATAAAAACGTTAAATGACTGTCTGTCACCGATACGTGATGGTGACGATGAATGCAAGCGGGGATATCGAAAAATGAATGAGAAAGCTTCGCTGGATAATTGAGACTAATTTTGCATTTATAATGCACGATTTTTATAGTCTGCTTACAAAATTTTTCGGATATTTTTAAAATAAACCACGATCTCAAATGTAAGTAGAGTGTAACAATGTTAGACTTAACCCATAAATGCATCCATCGTGAGTATTCGCTAACCGTTCCTGGGAATGGTTATTTTTTATTGCTCTAAATCCACTCAACGGTGCACACCTTTTTCGCTCCTTTGAAAATGAAATTACAGCAGAGAAATCCAGTTGAAAACATTTTCTTTTACGAGTTTTGCGCCATGAAAGAGTGAGCATACCACTTATTGCAGCACCGGCGTAGGACAATATTAATCAATTTTTACACAGAGGGAATTTCGGGGGATCGTCGCGGCGAGGGCACAAAGGTCGGTGGGTCGCCGGCCGCTGACGTTGCATTTCATTTTTGTTTGCCCACAGCCTCCGGCCGCTCGGTTCTTTGTCTTCCTGAATAAATGCGTATTTTGAAGCACCTATTTTTCATTATTACTACACCCACGGGATAGAATGTGACCTCCCCTATCATTCATTCCAATTTCAGTCAGTTTACTCGGTTTTTTTGCGAGCGCTAAAAGTGTTTTCGTATCGCGCAAATTGATTTTGTCCATTCCCTTTCGCACTGCAACAGCAGTGGGTAGAAATACAACTACATACCGTAATGTTATCGAGGCTTATCTCATTGAATCGTAACGCGGTATCTAAATGTGTATTGGTAACGTTTGCAGCGCAGTGAGCGCTCCGCATAGATAGGGATGATCCAGCCGTCTCGTAGTGCGCACCTTATCTGGTTCACAGCTCATTAGGTCGCGCACGGGCGTCTTTAGATCTGTGCCATTTGTAGCAATACGGACCACACGGATGGCAAATGGTGATTCCTGGGCTTAGGGTGCTAGTCTCGTTAGTACTCGGAGACGCGACGTGAATTATCTACCTAGTCGGTTGCGGTGCACGACACCAGACGATGCAAGACACTAACAGTGTACGTACTAAATGGGGGACATTAACGAAACGTTATTGCTTCTTGGCTTGAGCTACACTTGCACAGTATTAATTTTGATGTCGTTTCGAAGCAAAGTTTGTTGCTGTTTGTTAACTGTTTAACGTCAGGATAAGTGTGATGTTTCTTTAATTAGATTTGTTTCATAAATTAGTCTGCGAGTCTCTTTTAGATTTGAAAACAGGTATCTTTACTATCTAAATTGAATAAATAAAGTTTGACCTTTACCAAATCAATTATTAATTTAATTATCATGAAAATATAATTCGATGCCATCGTAAAATAAACAAAACAAACAAGGTTAAACGAATCCATATAAAATGAACAAACATCTCAGTATTACAACGTGAGCTGAATGAAAATAACGTCAGATCGATGCGTTGATAAGCCCATGAAAAATTTAAAGAGCTCCCGTACAATGGTAGAAAGAAACGAGCGGAGTAGGTATGAAGTGCCTCGGATATTGCTTTTTTCTTACGTCCTATTACTCGCACGCAGTCCTCGGAGCGCGAACAAAAGGCCACTCCTTTCAATACAGATAAATGTACCCCCACAAAGAAGCTATAATCTCGTAATGCCTTTCATTGCTTTATGATATCTCGATTGCTACGTATCGATACGCTCCCTTGTTAAAACCAACAATGATTTTACTCAGACTGTTAGGTACTTCTGAACAGCCTACGCTAGCGTACGTGAAACAATAGCAGCATTTAGGCCCCTAAAAAGTTGAAACGACTCAGTGCATTCGTCATCGAAAGCCATTCCGGAGAGAATGACTCCCGTACACTCGTAAGCATGGGTTTCGACGTTTCTATAGAAACACACGTATTGACTTTCTTTTATGCAGTAGCACCCGCCGTTGAGTGGATGAAAGCGAGACGTTGGGATGCCTTGTCGTTACTCCCCCTTCTTGGTAAATGCAAAAAACTATGCCTATAGGTACAAACCCTAGGCTATTGCAAGATTGACTGAGTCTTTGTTTGGAGTATGCAGACAGATGTGAATGTGTGTGTTTGAGAGTGGGTTCGCAGGGAACGATTATTGTTTGCTACCCCTTGAGGGTAGGTATCTATCTGCTTTTGAGTAACTGCGTAAAGTAATACTTTGAAACTATCATGGTATTAATGAATAACGTCTCACATTATAGTAATAACTATAAACAACTTTAGTGTTAGGTAAGTTATTTACCTATACATAAAAGTGTTTTGACAATACTATCTTTTAAAGATTCTCTTAGAGATATGAGTTAGAGTTTCTAAATTGCTATTTATAAAAGATTAGAGGAAGTTTTAAATAACTTTTCTTGAAAAATTCCGAACATAATGATGAGCAGGGTTGAAGAAATCAAAATGAACTTTTCCAAGTAAATTTTAATGCAAAAATTCCTTTGCCTATTAAAAGTGAAGGATACAAGATACTCCAAAATTTTCTTTTTTCTTGGTATAATCAAATAAAACTTGATTTTATGTTTCGAGTCAAATTATAAGCCGAGGGGAGGGTGAAATAAAAAGTGAATAATGAATGCGGAGGCCGAATCCCGGTCCTCGCGACCGTAGCAATTATTTTGTTTCGAGTACCATCAACATGGTTCGTTCTTTCTCAAATTTTCATACATTATACAAATGCCGAGAATGCGTAATAAGGACTTAAATACTGTAGGCCGACGCGGGAGGCAATTGTTACACAAAAGGAATGGACAATCGAAAGTTCTTTAATTCTCTAACGTTTTTCTACCCCCGTTAGAGTCTACAAAGTACATACATAGTTTTCAATGAAAATATATTTAGCTTTTAGAATTAACAGGATGTAATACGGATGATATTTGTTTTATAAATGTTACCAAAAGTCACTGAATAACTTTTGAATCCATTTATGACTATGAGGCTATGAAGTAACGTACAAAAATGTAAAAACATGCCATTCATGGGGGTAATAGACAATAACTACAGACACAAGTGCCATAGATGACGCAGTCTGCCTACAAAACATGCAATCTCTATGAATGATTGTCGTCTGACTGAGCTCTACACGCCTCAGAACTGTATTTTTTTCGTATACCCCAGAGGAAGCCACGACAGAACACTGAAATATAAACCGTCTTACATAAGAAAAACAGTGTAATTTAGCTTGGCACTCTTAGTTTGAAGGTTCGTCTACACAACGCTCGATAGTGTCGACGAACAAAATAATATCTCCCCTTTGGGCGGGAGTGCGGTGTCAAGAGGCTATAGGATTAAACTTGAACTGGGTTTGCCCACAGTTTAATTATACAAAAGGTATACTCGCTTTCTATATAATATAACCTAAGTATATCCTACCTTACATACGTTAGAAGTTAGTTAAATTATATCCTTTACGAATTGTAAATAGAATTCAAAATTAGACATCTTGATTGTGACGTCAAAGGACAACATGAAATATTCAGAGGACAGAAAACATGAACAACTACACACTCATAATTGCCGGATAAAAATAATCCCCAATTTTATCACATAATCCAATATTCTTAATTTCATTCGGAAACTGAGCAATGGCGCATTGCAGAATTAAACTTTTGACAAAATTATAACTTCGTATGTGTGTTGTTTACTACTGGTGTGAATGGTGAATCTGGCGATTAAATAGTCTAGTTCATACGCGCCAGAACCGTGCATTGTGCGTTTTGTGGAAAAGTTCTGCACTTTAATAGCAAGACCAGACCAGAGTCAATATATTTTAAACGCTTTTCTCAAACGAGCTTGCTGAAAATAGAAAACGTTATATTTCAAGATAACGAGATCGCAATCTCCTCTAAAATTTAATAATGGAGATATGACATTAAACTTTTATTATACTTATTAAACGTTTTAGCGATAAGAATTTACAGTCAAGTTAGTCTCTACTTGGTTGTAGATAAAATGAAATAGAATATGTTTTTATAAATTTAACGAGGGTTAAAGCCCTTGTATTCATATTTACCTACCAACAAGTTCGCTTTTACTTGTTGTACTTGTCTTATACATCTACCAAGAAGCCGAATATATCCCAAATAAGATTTTCCTGTCCACATTTCCCGAAGCTCTTTAATTACCGAGTGATATAATGAAAAGAATCAACGGCCCTAATTGCCCTATGAGACTGACGTGATGAATCCGAAGCGAATGAATGAACGGTTCCTGTCCCCCTACGCGACAGATTTCACCCTCTTTCCCCCGCCGCGCCGATGGGTGTGTTTGACGCATGATTTATTCGCCATGCCGGTGGAGTCCACAGACCGTAATGCAACAAAACAATTATGGGGGTTGATTAAGAATCACCATATTTCAAAGCAACAATAACGTCGAAAATCGCGACGACGATGATAAACTTGCTTCGACTTTGTAATCGAGACATGGTGAAATAAAAGAGCATTAAAAACTAAAATGATTGTTCTACTGAAAATGAATACCTACTTAAATTAAATAAATATATAATGCTGGACAATTCATACATCATTATCTAGCCCCAACCTAAGCAGAGCATGTGTTATGGGTACGCATTATAGAGAAAGATATTGATATGATACATAGAATATTCAGGGAGTCCTGGTCGTGGACACCCTGAACAAATATCCGCAGATAGTACAAACATTTGTCTCGAGGCGGGAATAAACCCGCAACCTCCTACGTTACAGACAGGCCTTCACCCACCTCGCTACAGAGGTCGTCTCGATACAGATTAATTATTAATTAATTACCCGTTCCTTTAACCATTCAGACGGAAAAACTTTGAGAGGTCTGAGTAGTTCGGTCGATATAGATCTAGTGCAGTAAAGGTGGCTGTAATATTATGATAAGCCTAAGTATAAAATACAACTCTTGTAACGTATTGAAAACGAGTTTTGTGAGTTATGCAACTATGGAGGTGTGTGCGCACTCCTAAACGCACTCTTGGGAGATAGGTATCTCAAGATTCCGCATTTGGCTTCTCGTATAATGAAAAACTTGCAATTATTACTGAAAATTCTGCCTAGAAAGTGTTGATTGGCATTTTATATGATAATTGAGGACGTGACGCGTCGTATTAGTTAAAGTCTGATGTTTTACTTCATGATGTATGCCACTGTCTGCAAAGTGCGTCGTCTTGGGATACCTTACCCTATGTGCATCTAAGCTAATATTTTTTATATGAAAATTTACAAGCAATTTTCTAATCGATAAACTTCTCAGAAAAGTTACCAAATACTTGATTGGTTAATCAACAAGGTACTTGCGCTGCCGGCGTTTAATTGATGTTTTCCGTAGAAAGGAGTTGACTATGCATTTTTTCCAAGAACAGTTATTTTTGCCTAAGGTAGAGTAGATAGATAAATCACATAAAATGACATTGCATCGTCATCGAATGTTAACAATATTTGAGATGAATTCGTTCTTCATCTCAATTTACGCAATGTATAACATTTACTCTATTCTATTCTGGATAAAAAGACAATGTTTGCTTTGTTGCTAACAAATAATTTAATTTGGCCTATCAATGGACTAGTGGCATTATTCCAGGACGGACACGGACTATTTAGCCAAACCACATGCTGGCAGATGCATCATTTACTATTAGCCATTGCACACCCTGTACGTACACATTGTTGGCCAGTTTACGCTGTAATGGGTGTAGTAAATTTGCTGTCTTGAGTTAACCATTTTGTTTGTCTTAATTTTTATGATCTTAGGATAGAGACGATGTTTTTTCAAACGTTGCAAGCCGAATTTTTAAAATTTTAGGTTTGTATTTAATTTGATGTAATTGGTAACATATTAAATTGCCTTTATATTCGGTTTTATTTTATATATAATTAATTATTAATTCAAACAAACTAATTGAAAAATTTGAACGTAATGTTATTTGCAAGGATTTCAGTAAATACCTATATAATTTTTTGGATGTGCTCAATAAATGCGTTGTCGGTTTTAATGCTTAAATTCGTTGTATTTTGTATTCGTTATTTTCGTTAGAATTTAAGACTACGAATACTTTTCAAATTCTTGTCCAATTTTACACACAAAGTGTTACATGAATAGTATACCTACGTCAGTAAAATTTTTAGTATTAGAGTAATTGTATTATAAATTAGTTTCAATTGAAATTTTATCAAAGGTATAAAACCACATTTTTTTTATGTAAAAACTGATGTATAGAGATATATTCCTACTTTCTTATTTGGTTCTTACCGGTAGCGAAAAGAACGCAAATTTATTCATAAGTACAACTGTCTTGAACACTTATCCTGAATTCCTTGTATGATTGCTACATATGTCTTTTGGTACACCCTGAAGCTGTGTATCATAGGTTCAATTTGGCAGGACTTGTTTATGTAATAAAACTTTATAGAGATCATATGTGCTATTTGATACGGCAATTGCTGTCATCGGTTTTAATATTAAAATCAGCACTCACTGTTTGATTACTGTACTCTGTGTTTTACGAGTCGTAAGATATAAAACAACTGAAATGCTTGTCTAGTGCTCGTTTCGTTGTTTCCGATGTCAGTATTACCGCAACGCTTCGTTTCCGTGCCACGCGATGTCTACACAATTAATTACTCTTATTAATAAAATAATAATGAAAAAATCTACCATTGTAAAATTATCTCTATTGCTTCATATTAAATGTGAAATTTACTTAACTGTCATCATTTGATCACCTTTTTACAGCTACGCAGAGAACCCGAATGAAATAAAATTGAATTAGTTACTTTTCACCTTTGATAATTTACCTTTCTATCTAAAACTATCTCCTACCAGCATGGATCCTCTTAAACTCAAGTTTGTCATTAATTGTACCTAGCCTTCGGGGGCTGCATTGCGCAGACGCATCGGTACCGGCACTTGAGCACGCGTCTGTACTCGAGGCTCGCGACCACTCCACGCCGCGTCGAATTAAAAAGATACTAGTAACGACGCTGAGCTTAGGGTTGTCGGGCGAAGGAAAAGTGAGGATTTGGCGTTTTTTATGGATTCACGTTTATGATGTCTTGGCTTAGATATGTAAAAACTCTGAGATTCTGGTGACCACACTATTTGTTATAAAAGCTTAGTGTAAATTAGGTATATTATTGTCATATATTTTGTTTCTTTACGGTATACATGAATAATGTGAAATATTTGAATTTACATAAATCAGACACAATTATCTGTGACGTTATATCTTTATTTGTTATTTAAATTTTTCTGGCTGGTACTTTATATGAACTATGCTAAATGTCAATCTAAATTCCAATTTTAATGATACTACAATTTAAGGTATGTTCTCTATTGCATGGGTACACCCTTAGGCGTAAAAGCACATTTAAATAAATAAATAATTTTATAATCATGAATACTACATACTACATTATTAAATATAAGTGGAAAGCCTTTTCCCAATAGTGTGATCCAGCATCCAGCTTGCTGATAAGATAAGAAAAATACTTTAAAAGGATGCTAAAATGTTAATTAACATAAATAACTTTTAGCATATCTATATTTGTACCATTTTTTGTTTGTTTGGCAACCCTAACCACGCTGAATATTCTCTCGTATTAAAATGACAAAATGCAAATCTATGCACTGCGGTCGTCTGGAGTGCTCGCTGGTCGCGTTTCATCGAATACGCTGATGAATTATCATTTAGTTTTTCACACTGTTGAAATAGGGTTCAATTTCTGTTTTGTAAATCGAAATCTTAAACGCGTTAATGCTTACAATGTTTTTCAAAATTATCACGTAACACATTTCTGACAAGTTTTCGCTGATGTGTAATATCACAAAATATATTCACTTATCATATATATAATCACACTTTAATTCGCAAGTTATTTCGATTTACTTGTCCGATTCTAAAACAGGCAATGAAATTGGTACAACATCTATATTTTAGCAATCTTATGTTCGGGACATGTTAATAGAAAACGTAAGCGAACGCGACGCGACAGGAGACGGAAAACCGGAGTAGTAGGACGTGTCACTCCCAATATATGTAAATACCACAAACAGTTAGTTCTATCCGGGAAACCGCTTTAGAATGTGAAAATGAACATATATTGCAACTGCTGTATGATCATTACATACAAGTCTCCAAAAATGTCAGAAAAATCCTGTTTAAAAATGTACAATAACTTTTAATTATTTGTGTGAAGCAGTTATGTATATCTTAGGGAAAAGAAATCAACATAAAATGCTCGCAGATTTGCTTTAACTAATCTGTGCATCTACATTCATGAGCAAGCAGGTATACGTAATACGTGCCCAGAATCAGGATTGAACTAGCTGGCCCGCCATTAGCTGGAGTGGGAGCTACACAAACTTGCGCACACCAACGTACGAATGCTCCAATTTATAATGCGGACAAGCAACACTGAAATGGATTTACAGCTGCAAACCTGCTTGTCTTTGATGAGGGTCTATTTTGAGCAACGCGCCGCGCACCGACATTCCAATATTTCCAACAGATATATTATTATTACGTTCGATTCTAGATCGATGTGTGTTATACAATTTATAGCTCTTCGATGTATCGTATTTGTAAACAGCTTGAGCAACAGGGCCTCCGATGATGTTTCATGTCTCGTTAAAAATAAGCCCAGCCGTCAATCGGTGGATGGATCGGATTATGTGCGTAACTAATTTGTCGAAGGACAGACTGAAAATACTCGTACACCGGTGACGTCCCATGCTAACTTAGGATTAAAAAATTTAATGAGATTAACGGAACGTCGGAAATTCTTCGCAAACGTGAATGCACCTGTGCTTTGATTTTTAGCAGTTTTCAGTGACGTTTAATTTAGATAGAGGATAAAATAGAGCTTTGTGGCGTTCTTTACCGGGTCGCGCTAATTTTTCATTGTTTGAACGTGCACCGTAAAATCAGTAGCTACCTAGGCTTTAGTTTGAGTTTGTCGCAGATTTAGGTGGCATGTTTAAGTTTCGTGTAATCTACTGTAGGTAAACTAAAGTCCGCAGTGTCTTTTAGGCACGCCTACTCAGTATGCAAGCGTTTTCCTGCACATCCGTTGTTCGCGACCGCGGAAGGACTTCCGTACACAAAATACTATGTTTCAGTTCTTTTAGAATTCCTTGTCGCAGTTGACTCTTCGTGCGGATATGTTGCGACAGCGAACAGAAAATATACCAACATACTTTATTTGCACTGTGTATCTTGTTATATTATTTTGCAGCTCTACGATGTCAGCCGGAATATGAAGTTTATTTTTCAAACTGATTAGGTTCTCTTAAAATTGACTTTTAAGTGGAAACGCTGTTATAATTTCAGTTTGACCATCGAATAACAACGTTTGTATGAAAGGATTGCATAGTTCGAGATATTTGCCACACTAATCTCCATTTTAAGAACGGTCGTACGAACCTCGAGCCTGGGATTACGGAACTTGCGTGACACTAATTAAGTCGGAATTAAGCGAGAGCCTATATCAAGAGCCGTAGCGGGAGTTATAAACGAAAGGGTATTACGAGACTTTACTGCTACAACTACTCGTTCAAGAGAACACGAAAAATATGCAAATGCGCACTAGTTGCGTACATGCCAGATCTGAATTGATCTCGTGCATTTAGATTGAAATAGACTGAATAATATGAAACATATCTAGATTTATTACCACCAAACAAGACCAACCCAAAATGGCCGCGATAAAGTTAGTCAAATATGTTTTTGGCATTAAAGTCCAATAATCCTTTTGAGGAAACGTAAGTTAAACACAAATCCTACTTAGTAATAACTTTTGCCAAAGTAGACAGTCGCCCTGATGGCTCTTAACATTGACGAGCAATATGATAAGTTTATTCAACTTTTCTACTTAATAACTTGTGTATTATGGGATTATTTGGTCTATTAGCGATGACAAATTACTGGTGGAAAGATCGAGAGCATAGATCGAGGATCGGTGGAGCGTGGTATCGGTCAGGAGCCGATGTAAGCTTTCGGGCGCCTAATCCCTCGGATCGCAGCCGGGCTAGGCCCACAACGTAAATTTGTGTAATTTTGAACTAGGCCAAGTGCCAAGGGATCTGCTTAACTCGAAATGGTGATTGATATGACGTTACACAGAGCAGCATCGTGCCGTCGCGTGCCCGTCGGCTAGAC
Organism: Eupithecia pulchellata; assembly: GCA_963931895.1. Lineage (NCBI taxonomy): Eukaryota > Metazoa > Arthropoda > Insecta > Lepidoptera > Geometridae > Eupithecia > Eupithecia pulchellata. The sequence continues at coordinate 9,578,550 of OZ007527.1, read as the reverse complement.
AGCACAATGTATTTGTTTAGGGATCAGCAGTGCATGAAGATATCATAAACGTCTGATTATCCGCCAATAGACGTCACGGCCGCCATTGAGATGCAATTATAAACTTAGCGTTGGAGTGTGCAGTTCGATCAATACTGTTTTTATTTTACACTTCAAAAAACTAGGAGCGCTTTTTCAAAAGCAACAAAAAGCTCAAGTTTGCAACCGTTCGAAACATTTCAAATGAAAAGTGGCTGCATTTCTCGCTTTCGCCACATCACTTGGCTATGGGTATCGAGGTATTTTCGATGCGTCGGGATGCAAATTTGAAATTCTAGATTCCAACATGTTTTAAAAGATCTGTTTTCATCATTTTATGGAATGATACTTATAAGTTTGAAACGCGATCGCATTTCAAACCTGCAGCATATATTACGACTATAAAAGTTACTGAAATTGAAATACGTAAAATCCTGTGGTTGCCTCCAGCGCTCTCCAATTTATGCCATTAGTAGCCTTCCGCCCTCCGTTGAATATATAATAATATATTTATTGCAGGTACTAGTCGTTACCTACTAGAAAATAAATTCCAATCCTAAAGTTGGGAGTGAGTTTGTTGAGCGCTTAATTGGTACTTAAATCATTACAGTTTCCGTTACCAGTAGAACTGGTTTTGTATCTTGCAGCAGTTTTTAATAAAGTTGTTTCTAATAATTTTTAGTTGGCCATTTTAAATTAAAAGCGTAATCTGCCATCAGACCGGCCCTTGTAACAAAGCGGCGCGGTAACAAAACAACTGTTCAGCAAAACGATGCCTACCAGACCTCCGTCAGTTTTGTAAATTACAATAAACCTTAGAGTGGATCGTGGACCGAATTCATGATGCCTCTCCGTGCCGACTACAAGCTTAGCTCGGCCTATGCCGTTTCCACACTGCAGACGCGGGCCTTATAACACAATAGTTTCACCGATATACAGATATTGTACGATTTCCCCCGATACACCGATGGCACAATAGCCCATAACATGCTTTATTGCATAATATTTTATGTAATGCGAGTGAATAAAGAAACGATTGACTACATAACAAGGGCATGTATTATCGTAAAGCACAAAACATCGGCCACGATTGTTACGGAATAGATTCAAGATATCGGGCGGAGCGCCGTTGGAGAAGGACGACCTCGTTATTATTTGATAGGTCCCATGATGAAAATCCTCGCGACACGCAACATTCTCGGCGTTCACTCGTCAGAATAAAAACGACATTATATGGATTTTTTTTGTTTGCTACGGCGTGCTTTAAACATGAATATGAATAGGAACCTGGAACACGGCGAAACGAGACAATCTCCTAACAGGCCATGAAGGATTGCCATTCAGCACGCACGAATTTATACGAAGTCATCGAGTAATACAGGAACTGCTGTGCTTCTGAGCACTTTTGAGAGATCGTAATCCACGTAGATATACGTCGATAAAAATTTAATTTCTACCTTTTACCCGTAAACGGCGAGGCGAGGACACGCCGAAGATTTACCTATAACGCTATCCTATTTGCGGAGTTCGGAATTCTATTTGCTTAAAGGTCGAGCGGAGGCAATAACGTGGACGTCGCGACGCTGCGCGGGGGATGCAATAAGCGGAGCGGCCAGCGGCAGTGCCGTCGCCAATTTAAAGAAAGCCCACTGAACCGAAAGACAAGCGGATTGGCGGCTCACGAACACGGCACCCAGCGCCGCACCGCTCTAAGGCTTCTTCATATAATTTTCAATCCAGCGAGCTTTAAAATCGATTGCTCTTTGTTAGTGCAAAACTCAACAAGGGCCTGCCATTTAACGTACACCTCGGCTAAATTACCTGAGTCGTTTTAATCCGAAAAATGTTCGTGAAAAGTTTAAATGAAAGCTGCGTTAGTTTTGAAAAATAACAAGTTTGAAATCGGTTGCTTTTGGAGCGAAGGTTCGTTTGTAATCTTTTTTATTAGGTTTATCGAAGAATAAATTGAACTCAAATGTCAAAAATTAATTTAGCAGTCGTTTTAAGAAAATGTTTAATTATAATAAGTTATTTTCAAGTTGCAATAAAAAAAATTCTATCTAATCTAATCCAAATATCTATCAGGGCATCAATGTCAATGGGAAATTAGGGTAAGTCAATGTCAAATTAAAGAAAAACAAAAACACCAGAAATGGTTTTATTTAATTTTATAATAAACTGGCGGTCCGCCCCGGCTTCGCACGTTTCGCATATTTAACAAAATCACCCCCTAAATTTTTTGAACATATTCTGTAGCCTATGTTCATCATGTAAAATTTAGGATTCTAACGGTAAAAGATTTTTTCAAATCAGTCCAGTAGTTTCGGAGCCTATTCAATTCAAACAAACAAACAATCAAATCTTTCCTCTTTATAATATTAGTGTAGATACCCTTATCTCCAGTTGAGGCCCTGCCACCTATCGAGATATATGGAACAAACTTTTGTTTTTTTAATGCAAATTGAAAATTGCTAATTGAAAAAGCTGTGTTGTAAAATAGTAATATATTAATCACATATACACTCAACAGTTTAAGTTTATGGCTGTGTATAAGATATTTTGATTACTAGGCCACTTTTGCCAAAGCTTTCAGAAACGTTTCCATTTGAAGTTGGATACGTTAACATAAATTAAACCACAAGGTTTATCTATTAGGGTTGATAGTCGCATTCAGGCAGTCGGGTCGGGTACTTCCATTTGTCCTAAAGCTTTCGCGCAAACTCCCAAATTGTATGAACAAGTGCGTAATATAAAGCTTATCTGTCGCCTTAATACCTGTTTAATGAAAGGGCTCGATCGTAAATCTACATGGAACTCAGTACTGCTGGGCTCAAAGTTAGTAATTAATGTGCTCCCGTCATAGACTAAGTTTTAGCATGGCGTACTATTGATACTTTTTTCTTTGTAAAATACTTCTTCGGATAATGTCACTTTGCCTGAATTTTTGTATTTCAGTTTCATCTATATCTATATCTATACTAATATTATAAAGAGGAAAGATTTGATTGTTTGTTTGAATTGAATAGGCTCCGAAACTACTGGACCGAGTTAAAAAATTCTTTCACCATTAGAATCCTTAATTTTCCGTGATGAACATAGGCTATATAATATTTTCAAAAAAGTTAGGGATCCGCATGAAAAATTCAATAATTGAACCGTGGGCTGTATATTCAACCTCTTTTTCTATTATGGTGCGTCAGAATAGAAAAAGAGGTTGTATAGCGCACGGTGCTTGCTTTTTCTCTACGGCCAGTGTCAGTTTTGGAATTTCGAGTCAATGTCAAAAACCCAATGCTGTTAAAAAAAGTAAAGATCCGTATGAAAACTGTGAAACCCATCGTTTTAGTGTGTATAATTTCTGAAATTTTTGTTCAATACCCGTGCGAAGCCGGGGCGGGCCGCTAGTATAATTAAAATTGAAAAAAACGGTGCTACATTTTCTTTAATTTTAATTTGAGCTATGAGGTCAAATACTAATGATACTGTTGTTGAAGTTATTATTCCTACTAAACTTATGTAATGTAGGGTATGTATTAATCGAAATAGCTTGCTTGCATGTAGGTATAAATTAAATAGCTAAATTTAGACCTACCAGCATTCTCAGTGTAAATACCAGTCTGGAATTCAACTACTTACATACTTGTACTAAATTATCGGAATTGACCTTTAAATATTTCAAATATTAAAAGCAGGTCCTAAAATATACTGAAATACCTAGTTGATTTTAAATGAAATTATGACAATGGAAAGGTCCTTGTTTGATTGTGCTAGTTTTGATTAATTCTAAAATAAAAGAAATATTGCGTGCATAGTGTTTCACAATTTATATTGAAAGAACGAATAAACAGTGTTACAGATAAAATATAAAAATGAACGAACGAATGAACAGTATTACTATGGATAAATAATATATTTATGGTTTAACAGACAATATATTTGTAAAAAAAATATAACGTGGATAATGAAATACTATATAGGACCATAATATAGGACCTTTACAACAAATAAAACGTTAATAAATAATACAGACAATGTCTAAGAAACTTTATCAACCCGTTTTTATTTTTAGAAAAGGTCCCTAGACGATATTCTGTGAGGTTCTGTGCTATTTTATTGGACAACTGCATCACACAACTACTCGTATGAGTGTTAAAATGCCACACGGAGTTGACTTGGTTGGCAACATTTTTCTTTAACCCTGTCCTTTTGTAGTTCAAGAATAAAAGAAATAAATATGTATAAGGTTTTTTTATTAAATGAATACTTATTTGTGGTTAAATTCTATAACTTACCCTATTAAAACTGCTTCAATTCTATCAACCATTTATTCTTTATTATTCATTTTTTTCGATGTTTCGAGTATTTCTTGTCATTTCTATTTATTGCGACTTGTTTGAAAAGAATTTATAAAGTTTTACTCCTAACAACTTAATAGAGCCTTCAATTAGAGAGTACTATGAAGTAATTGTATGGTTTTTAAAGGAGTATAATTTTCAGGAAAATAAAGTATATGTATGGTTTTCTTCAAGTCCTAACCCTGCTCATGCAAAATTCAAGCCACTTGAGCTAATGAAAGCAACTTGATAAAAAATACTTTAATTTTATTTTCAGTTCATTTAAAATAAATCCTAATGCACCTTAGATCTATTGGCTCATTAGACATTATACTATACGGTGAAGTAACAATGTTTAATTTCGAATGGAATGTTTTGTTCATATTTTGAACTCTGTATTTGGAAGGTTTTTAGGGTACTAACATCGGTTTACAACCAAGCGAATTAAAAAATCGAATACCTACATTACAATCGAGTAACAAATTAAGTGTTGTTATTATTGGTACGTAAAATATTTGTGTTTATACGCGTATGTAAATAAAAGTATAAAACAGTTCCTAATATTTCCGACATCAAGAATTTTCAAGTCAAAAAAGAAAGCAAAAGCAAACTTACATCAAATCCGATTTATCTATGTTTATCGGATTAAAGTTGTAAAGGTGATGCTTTTGAGGCTTTACCATAATAAGCAGAGAAAATTATGAATTAATAATTAATAGCAACCCCTGACTCTCTCGGGAAGTGCTAGCCAAACTATAATAACATAATAATAAGCTTCAAACAAACTATAAGTAATTATAACAAGAACAACCACTATTATCCGACGGCTTAAGGCTATGTTGGTTTTATATCGAATTGTGGCTTGTTAGAAGCTTCTATTTACTTAAATACGTTGTATCATTTTAATGTTTGTGTGTTTGAATAAGGTTACGGTGTAACTGGAGGATAAAACCCCTCTGTATGAACAGCGAACGTCTTATACCTGCTCTGTTTGTGCCATATTTACACCATGTTTGTTTGTAAGGTGTAGGTAGTCAATAAAGAAAGAACTCTATTGGTTCTTGGGTGAGGTTTCTATAGGTAACCCTTTTCATTCTGCTTCTTTTCAGATATGCAATGTGATTATTTTCATATTACTAAAATATTTTCATATACCGTATGTAGTTTTATAAAATAACTAAGTTCTGACTTCAGATCTATCTCTATCAATAACTTTAGCGATGACTTTAGCGATACAACACAAGAGTGCATAAGGCATCTTTATGATCTTATATTACACATTATTTTTAAATTATAGAAGATTGAAAGTCATAAATGTTGACTATCCCTAAGAACTAACTTTAAGAAGCTTACTGCTAGAACAGGGTACTGGCCGATGATACGGGGGTAATGTACCATGTTACGCCGTGTGATAAAATCCGTCTAGTTGCCATTGCAACCTTCTTTTTGTGTACTACATGAACGCTCACTATGTTACATTACGCCCCGATACGGCAGTCAGTAGACCTTTAGAGTCACAGACCATTCATTATATACATTCATAATTTGATAATATGAGTGTGAATGAACTTTAGTTATAATTTATAATATTAACTTAGGTATGCATTAATTTAATTTAAGTTGCATGGTGTTTGTTTTTTGTTTTTATTTTATTATTATTGTTTAAAATGTAGCTATTTGTGGGAACCTATGGTCACTTTAGTGCTAAACATCTTATTTATTAAGACAACAGTGAACCGATGTTTCTCCAAAAATAAATAAATAAAAATATAAAAAAATCGTTTACGCTTACGTACTCTTATCATCGAAACTACCCATCAATCTATTATCTTCCCTATAGCTTTATATTTATAGCAAGTAATAGTCACTCAAGGTATAGACAACCGGGTTAGGTGTGCGTGAAGCATTGCTTTCATCTATCATCATCTACGATATTCGATCATTAAGCGTGTTTGCTCTCAAGCTTGACAAGGGACACCATATTGCTGTTAAGGTTGACTAAAGTTTCTTAGATAAAGGTGTAGCTATGTATATGTTGGTAGGAAGTTTCGAGATTTCGATTATCAAGTTTCTAGCGACGTTATTGCTTTATTAAGGTTCGTAATTATTAGCGTTTCTGGTATCGGAACAGTTATTTGGGCGTATTTTATAGGAATACCTTTATAAGAACAATGTCCGTTAAAACTTATTATCAACACTGAAAATGTAGGTACCTACATAAAATAAGTTTTGTAGTCGAATATTTTACCGATATATCATATCTTATTACCTGTTTTCTGCTCTCGTCGTTTATATCATCCCAGATCTAGAGCACAACTAAAATAGCCCAACTTGCTATTTTCGTTGTACTTTAGATCCAATCATTACAAATATTACAATGACAGCTAAGTAGCTTGCAGTAAATTTGTTGTAGAATATGTCTTCGATTATTTTATACAAGTAGAGTCATATCTAAAAATAAAGCATACGGAGCCATCAAGGCGACACGAATCTTTGAGCAAATAATAAATAATAGACAGACATAAAACGTGTGTGAGCGATGGCACTAAACTCTGTTAATAATATTTATTTTTCAATAAAATACCATGAAAGGAAATTCGAGGGGCGCTTATTTATTCGAAGAAGAAAATACTTTCGTTAATTTGGTTTTTATAGCAAGTATATTCATTTTATACCAAAAACATTTGGTTTTAACGTTATTCAATATAGATAAATACCATTTTCCGATATTAAGTGACACCAAGATTTTCATAGAATTTTATTCAGAACTGCGTAGTCTTAAAGTCTCCCTTTTACAATGAAACTATAGGTATACTCTCCAGTAAAAATACATCATTATGTATCGCGAATTTCATGTCATATGATTCTTCGAATATTTATTATCTTTTGCTGGCGTATTTTCCAAACTGCCTTATAAATAAAAATAAAAGCACGAGTTTATATCGTGATCAAAATTAATTTGCAGAATTAATCAACCGTCAGTTATTTATCTTCGAAAAAGCCAAAAATTAGTTGAAACACGCTCCTTAAATTATGACATAGTTGTGGGCAAATCACGAAATAAGCAACAGCAAAATTTAATTTGACGGTATTAGTAAAATGTTTGGCCGATAACTTATTTTTTTTTATTTGAGCACCTTTATTTGTCGGTATATATATTTTTATTGGAAACATTTAGTTAATGACATTTGGGAGCTATTTTATTCCCCTATTAACTTAATAAATAAATTTTTGACGTTGATAGATTTTGGTTTAAAAGTTTACATGGAAAACTTTATAACATTTGCAAGATTTATAAATAATGTTGCTTTACCTGTGCTTTGAATTCTTGCATCACACAATTTTATAAAAGCTCATAATCCCTTGGGATAATCTCTCCCTGATATAAATAACAGGTAGTAATAGAAACTAGATTTCTTAGTTTTAATCTGCTAATAAGTACTATGCAGTTATTTGCTAAATCTAGTGTTATGTATCTATTTCTTCTAGAGTGCGGACTATTCTTTTCTATTTTATAGCAGTATTAGTAGGTCTATGGTATTTGCTACTATTTGCCATCTACATCTATTTTTTCTAGCAACCATTTAGATACCTGAATGTTTTCTTCACTGAAAAATGCACTCAATTGACTTGTGCACTTAATTTCTTCACTCACAATCATTTCGATATTCCAACTTATAAAAGTACTCAATTTAATTGAGCAGTGACTCAACGTTAATAAATAAGAATTGATACAAAATTACGATCACACACAAAAATCATACAAAAGTAGTTAAATACCAAAAATTAAGTCATAAATGTGTTGAATTTTATTTTGTTCCAAATTGCCCTCCGTCGGCTAATTTGAGAAAAAAGTACGTAAACTTGAACCGCTCACAGTTAATATCACTGTTACATGCGATTCCACAATTTTATTCCTAGCTATTAGTGTAGCGACTCTTATCTTATCGCAATATTTAGGCGTAAGAACAAAATAAGGTGGTTATTTTAGTCAATTTGAAGTGATCGGAGGCGATGGAGCGCGGAGGCTTGCAATAATAGCATCAGTATGAATAATAACAGATCGATTGCTCTGTTTGTTGTTTTGGGGTCTGCCGGAGGAGACGGCGGCGCCGCCCAGCGCTAGCAGCCCTCGCCGGCGGGGTGCATCCACGCACACTCCTCAACTTTACTAAACTTTATGCTCAAAATATAAACTTTTGATAAAGTGCGGCATCGCTCACAAACGCGGCTCCCGACCGGTAAATAAAGTCAGCCGTGTACTAACCCTGAGCGATGTGCAGGTCTGGTCCGTTTCGGAAATCTGCTGAGGTATCACTCTCGCGGTCGCGATAGGGTGCACTGACTTTAACACTTTGGACATGTAAAGCCTGGTGGAGGAGTGTAAGAGCGCGGAGTGAGCGCGCGCGAGTGTAAGCGCGAGTTAGCCGGCTTGTTATGGTGTCGCTCGGAGCGGAGGCGGACGGTGGCGCGCGGACAAGGACGAGCGACGAGCGACG